>QARZ01040906.1:68311-121320 GCA_013407115.1 Glycine latifolia
CTGATAAAAAAAATCTTCTTCCGACAATGAAACTAGTTATTTTCTCGCAGTTTCGAAACCATTAAAAATTTTGAAACTCTATTTTCAAGAGTCAAATAATAATTTCTAATCATAAATGAATCACCTACTTTTGGCAAGAAATTAGTATTTTTATTCTTTTTGCTCACATTAGTATTACATGATATGATATTTTATGAATATGGCCGAAAGAAAATGCATACATTTTTTAATATTTGGTGTAATAACAAATGCACCTTCAATTCATAAAAAAAAACCTTTATTTTACTTCTTTTTTACACAATAATGTCCGAAAAACATAATAGTAAGTTTAACGACATTTTTTAAATATTAAAAAAATATTTTTAACAACATTTTTACTAAGAGTTAAATTACAAAATGTTGCTAATGATCATATATTATATCAATGTATTTATTTATAAGAATTATATATTAATTCCAATTAATATAACAATTATCTATATAGAATTATCAATATTGAGTAAGCCAATATAAATCTCCTTCACCAATTTATTAGTATTTATTCAATAATAATTTAAATATAATGTATACTGTCTGGATTGATTTGGTTTTGACCTGAATTGATTCTATTTTAATTTGCATATTTGAGTTTATTTAATAAATATTTTGAAAATGCAAAAATAACATTGGTTTTTTTTTTTTTCAAAATCGATGTTGTAAGTACTATAAAACATTGATTTTGCAATAATCGATATCGTTTGTTCTTTTTTGGGCTATTAGCTACTACTATACCACATCGGTTTTGGAGAGAATCGATGTTATATAGTTTATTTCAGTATCGATTTTTGTAATCGATATTAAAAATGATCTACTTTAACGACGATTGTTTTAACATTGGTTTAAAATCGATGTTAAAATGTTAAAATAGTATTTTTTTGGTAGTGTTGGCTCTTTCACTTTTCTATCCATCTTTTTTCAAAATGCTAACTTTGGTGGAGAAAAGAGGTTGCAAAGAGAGTTTCTAAGGGGAAAAGGGTAATAAGTTGGCTTGGGTCAAATGGGACATGATTAGCACCCCCAAAGAGGCCGAAGGATTAGGAGTTAAAAATTTGTGGTTATTTCATGTTGCTCTTTTATCCAAATGGAGGTGGAGGAGATTGAACTCTCCACAGAATTTGTGGTGCAAGGTGTTGAAGATGAGGTATTGTGATGTAATAGGTTGGGGTGGATGTAGAATGACGGGAAAAGCTTCAAAATGGTGGAAGGACACAAGTGGTTTGAAAATAATGTGGCTTGTCATATGGGTAATGGAAGTAAAGTTGATGTGTGGAAACAAATGGATGAAAATGGTGGAAGGACACAAATGGTTTGAAAATAATGTGGCTTGGCATATGGATAATGGAAGTAAAGTTTATATGTGGAAACAAATGGATGGGAGATCAAACTTTGGAGAACAAGTATAGCACAATTTACTTGAACTCAGAAAATAAAAACTGCAAGATTTGGGAAATGCGATATTGGTTGAATGGTAAATGGGAATGGATATTTAGTTGGAGAAGTGGCTAGTTTGATTGAGAGAATCCCTTGATCCAGCAGTTCATGAATGATATTCAATCGATGCAACTTGTTGAGTTTGGGGAGGATGGCTAGATTTGGAAGTGTTGCGATTTTTATATGGAAGGTTTTGCAGTATAAAATTCAATCCAAGAGCAACCTGAGGAGAAAAAACATCCAGATCCAAGAAGATGATCTTTCATGCTCGTTTTGTCACTTGGAGGAGGAGACAACACAACATCCATTATTTAATTGTATTTTTGCAATTGAAATTTGAAACCGATGTTATGCATGGCTCAGTCTCTCAACAGTGCAACATGTTGATCCACAACAACACTTCTTGCATCATCATGTACAAGGCTTATCAGAAGATGGAAATGCGAAACTAAGAGCGATATGGTTTGTTGTGGTTTGGAGCCTATGGATACGTAGGAACAATATGGTTTTCATGAATGCTTCCTTAGACAGTGAGCAAGTGTGGGAGATCGTAACTATCAGGTCTTGATCGTGGCTACTCAACAGAGCACAAAATTTTTACTTCTCCTTATTTGATCGGGGGAACAACCAATGATGTGTTTAGGAGGACGGTCCGTAGGCTGATGTAGGGTGGGTCAGACGATAGATCTTTAGCAGGTTTGGAAACTTTATTCATGTTTTACCTTTGCTGATGTAGTGTCAGAACCATTCACTACTACAAAAAGTACATTCTACATCGGTTCTTAACCCCATTCTACATCGATTCCGCAATCGTCGTAGACCTGGCCGTTGTAGTATACGAAGACATTCTACATCGGTTATAGAACCGTCTTAGAATGCATGTTTTAGAAAAAAAAAATTTAAAAAAAAACACATAAAAAATACTTTCTAAGACGGTTGTTCGAAACAACCGTCTTAGAAGGAAACATTCTAAGATGGTTATCAAATAGGAACCGTCTTAGAATTGATGTTTTAGGAAGGAAAAAAAAATAAAATAAAAAGCACATAAAAGTATATTCTAAGACGGGTGTGTCAGACAACCGTCTTAGAAAGTGACATTCTAAGACGGTTATGACTAGAGAACCGTCTTAGAATTGATGTTTTAGCAAAGAAAAAAAAAATTAAATAAAAAGCACATAAAAAATACATTCTAAGATGGTTATTAGATAGAACCGTCTTAGAAAGTGGCATTCTAAGACGGTTTTTTCGTAAGAACTGTCTTAGAATGGTTGTTATGCAAAAAAAAAAATTCTAAAACACATTCTAAGACGGTTGTTCGTTAGAACCGTCTTAGAAAGGGAGATTCTAAGACGGTTCTTTGGTAACAACCGTCTTAGAATGTGCCTTTCTAAAACGGTTCTAACAAACAACCGTCTTAGAATATATGTTTTATAATTTTTTTTTGGTTAAATTTAAGACGATTCTAACCCGAGAACCGTCTTAGAAAATGATGTTTTTTTTTATTCCTTTTGCACTTTTTTACATATTAAATACCTTATAATAACTACAATTCTTTATATATCTATATCAAATAACTACAAATTGAATCACACCTGAATAAACCTTATAACATATTAAATCTTGCTTTATCCAAGTGGTTTGTATGAAGCATTCAATCATAGTTCAAACATTGAAACTTTACAGAAATGAATTATATAACTACAATTAATCGTCTTAACTCCACTTTAGAGCAATACAAAATTGATGTTCCAAACATTTTTTTACATGCAACATTTGAAGCAAACTTATGCTGCCTTAATTGAACAATATGTCCTGACAACTTGTTGATAATTTGACTCCTTTGTTGAGGCTTTCCTCTCTCCAAGACATGCTGTGATGACATGCTGTGATGACATAAGGAATTAAGCATTATTGCTTAAGAAACAAACCTGATGGATATATGGATGGACAGCAAAGCATAAACACAAATATTGAGTTCAAAACCTTCATTAACCATTCAATGATCAAATGACAATCATAAACATACAAATGACAATCAAGAGACTTCAAAGAAAAACAATTGCAGCTATCCTCTTTTATCATAACTGAAATGATAAACATACAAAACACAAATTTATATTTTGGTTCAAAGTAAAATCAAAAAATGAAACAGCAATAATTTGGCAGTTATCAATGCACTGCCATTTTTCATTCTCATGAAGAAAATACTAACAGATGAGCCACAATTTTCACCATCTTATAGCATACTGGGAATAAACTCACCTCTATTATACCTCTCTCAGGACCAGTAGGCAGTACACCATAAGGAAATCAAAATTAAGATTTAAGCCAACGGCTTTAAATAAATCTCTAAGTAGTGCTATTACTTGAAGGGCAAGAACATCTTGTCTACAGTCATCTCCAACCTTAAATGCAAGAGAACAGTCAGCCCAAGAATGACAAAACACAAGCATAAATTAATTACAATTGACAAGAAGCAAGAAAATAAACATGCTGCAAAACACCTGGGTTTATCTAACACTAGCCATACTCCCATTTTGCAGTATCCGAATCAATTTTTATAAGTATATTAGCAAAACAATAAAGTAAAGCTCTACTACCAACATTATTTATTGGTACAAATAAAAGTTAAGTTTTAATTTTTAAAGAAAAGTATTAGATTTAAATTTGATAGATGAAAAAATATCTGAAGATCGGCTGTATTATATAAGGATGATTTATCAATTAATCATGGATAAAATTAGTAAGCATTCATACCTAAATGGTGCTTTGTCCTTTCAGTCAAAGCTGTTTTGTATCTGGCCAACACACTTGCCATATGAGCTTCCCAATCCCCTGTGATGTCGTCATCTGCCTCGGGCTCTGTGACTTCTAGACATGTGGTATGAACATTTCTTCCCAGTACTATTTCTCTTTTCTCTTTTCCTTTATTGATCTGCGTCTCCTCCTTGAGAATGCCATTGTCTACAATAGCAGAAGGCACGGGATCTATGATTACAGCTGTTGCATCAAAGTCCTCAAGCAATGGTTCAACTGCTCCGTTGATTCATAAATCCTCATTCAAAGTGTCAAAATTTCCAATCATTTTGTTACGAGCAACACGAGAACACCTGACATAAATGGATTGCAGGAGTGAATTATAAAAAATGAAACCCAGCCACCCTCTCAATTGCTTTCCTAGTAACTTTAAGGAGCACAATATATAAGAAATTATTTTCCACTTTAAATCAAATAGTTGGCTTGCAAGCAAGACAGCGCAAAAGGAAACAGCACCTTGACCGGAAACAACACTTGATACAAGTAGTATATAAAATTCATTGATAGGGGATATTGTAAAAAGAACAAATTATGTAGGCCCCCATAGGGAACTCAGTCACCGGAAACAGAACAAAGATCAAGCTTAGTTTGTCAAATTCCAGAACCATAGAGGTGAGAGTATTCATTCCTCGGATATTATGGTTCACAGAATCATAGCATATATGAATCACATGAACATGCATAAAATATTCAAATTCAGAGAACCGCAACCTAAGCAATGACATGCAGCAAAATCCAGAATTACGGAAAGAAGAATGGGATAGGATTCTTACAAGCTCACTAGGTAAATAATCCCTTGTTTATATACTGAATTACTCAAGAACCGAAAAGTCACTAGCTAACAACATTTAAATTTTAACTTATTCCCACATATGTTTATATGACTGTATATTCATCATGACAAGGATAAAGCAAGGCTAGGATCCACTGAGAAGGCAGTCTTAGTATATTCTATCCATTTATCTACACTAATATTGGTCCAAACCACTCTATCACAAATGTAGAAATTAGGATTAGGATATTTTTAAGTCTCCCTAGTGTAAGCAGATGTTAAAAACAAGCCATTGAATTATTACCACATCAGGCAAAGGGTTCCCATTTTGTTGTCCATTTCCTTTTGAACCAACTTGGACGGTATTTGCTTCCATATTTTAAAGGTATTGAACAAATAGTGTCACAGATTGAGCTTCACATTGAGCAAAGTTTGTGTAATTTGTGTCATACCATTCAGCCTCAAAAGAAAACCAACCCAAAGATACCCTACAAATGAAGCAAACAAAAAATCAAATACTAATAACACAGGATCATTATGAATCCAATTTTGGTCCCTATCTTTGCCAATTACTATTGCTGCAGCAAAATAGTACATTAAAAATATTTATAAAAACCTAAATATCTACTTTAATGCAGAGCTAACATGAAATACCAGACAAGTCCTTTGCATTTATATCTCTTCAAGACCACTGAAGTGGTAATCAATGTGTTGCTGTATTTCTACTGATTTTACAAGTGGTTCTACTGTCTCAAGGGACTTGACTGCTTGCTTGAAGAAAGATAACTATTTTCGGGCATAAGAGAAAGCAACCGTAATCAACATAAAATGGAAAAGAACATATTATGAAGGAATTCCCAATTAACTAATTTGAAATAGGGAAATATGATGAACCTGAGCAGCATGGTGGCGTGCTGCCTGTGTTAGAAGACTACGCGGTTGTCCTTGCTTCAGAGATTTACATGGGAAAACAAACAATGTAGCCTCTTCGTGATATTCATCATGACCAGTTTGCAACTGCTGCAACGAAAAAGAAAATGTCTCCCATTTGCCACCTTTAGACCTGCCTCCTTCTTTGTATCTTGTTACCATATAGTCATACAAGTCTCTGCAGATCATACAAGAATAAAGAAAGAAAACAGTTCGAGCTGCAACTTACCAAAAATGTCGGTGTCTCTTACTTTGTCAATTTTTGCAACAAGCCTCTAAGACCATCATAACACCTGCAAAGTAGCCACATGAGCCGCACAAAATACAATTGGGAATTAGTAGTCCTTGTTGTACACAAAAGGTAATAAACAACAATACATTCCAAAATATGTTTTTATATGCTGCAATACCAAAACAGAAGACATTTAAATTATATACAAATAGTGTCATTCCAAATCCCAAAAAAGGACAATCTGCCTACAATTATATACAAATAGTGTCATTCCACTTCCCAAAAAAGGACAATCTGCCTACAATTTTTGTTTTTGAAATTCTAACAAACATGCTGCCCATTTCTTCCTTAATCTTGTTATGTCCTCGACGTCTAAGGCTGTTCCATCACTAAACCACTGCAAGAATAAGTACGTATACAAACCGGTCAATTATGAGTTAAACACTTACTAAAATAGTTTCAAAAGAAACTAAATTCCATACGCATTCAGGTTAATATACCTTGGTCCATTCATTCTTCAAACCCCCACTGACTATGTTCCACATCCAATTCATTACGTAATATCCACATCCAATTCATTACGTAATATCCACATTCAAAACCTCCTTTTTGAACATTGGTCTATATTTACACAGAAAGATGTTTAAGATGCAGGATTTTTGCTACCATAATATATACACATTGAAACTGATGCATGCCAAATAAATGACTAACCTTGAGTTCAATCCAGTTTGGTGCAGCTACATTACATTTACCATCAATGCCGGTATTCAATGTCTTAAGTGCACTAATTTACCAAAGCTGACATACATGTAGGTTAACGCATGACATTTAGCAATCTTGAGTGATTAATTTGCGTTAAAATGTTTAAATATTCGAATCATATACAACTTACTTGTTAAGTACAACTTTTATGTGAATGTCTGGCTTCTTACGCAAAGAACAAAACCAAACAATTGTATGGTTCGACGGACATAGCACAAAAAGCTGCCAATGGGCCCTGCATTTGTCCGAAATAAGCTATGAAATATACACATATACTAAATTGTTGCCCATTGCCATATGCAACATACATATTGATTCAAGTAAGCTCCTAGGTACACATCTCTTTGTGATTCCTTGACCCATGTTTGAATGTATTGTTGACAATCAGCACGTCTATCCTTTGCATTATGTATCATTTGTGGCTCAAAGAACCCATAGATAGAACCATACCCCAGTGATGTACTTGACTGATCCAGATACCTATTATTAACCATTGAGATAAATTTGAAAATGTTAGTGGTATATATTTCTCATTAGTTTTGATTAATTTAATGAGTACAAGATACACTTAACGCCCCTATACTTACATAATCCACAGCTGTAGTATAGAAATGTTCAAATATTTGTCACCTGCTATAATTTCATTAATATCTGAAAATGTTATAAAGAAGGATGTTTCTACATCTGCAATCCCAAACTTTAGTCCAATCCAAGACAACTGCACAGGCTTTTGGTAAATAGCATACACGTTCTTCATCAATTCATCCAACGGGTCCACTTCACATACCTTAGTGGACTGTTGTATGACTGTAACTATGTTTTTTGAAGAAGTCAACGAAGCCTAGTAATACAAATCAAACATATTCCACTTCACATGTATTAGATGACAAATAAATACAATGACACAACAATGTAGTTATTGCAAAACACAAATGTATACCTTTTCAGATAGTGGTTTGATCAATATTTTGGGCCATGGCACAAACGTCTACAGGGTATCTTTCACATACCTAATCTCTGATGTCGGAAATGGAACTTCCGCGTTACTATCAACAACTGTATCGACAGTTACTCTAGCAACATCATCATCGTAAGCCACATTGTGAATTGTGTCGGGAACGTCGTGAACTTTACCCACCGCAACAAGCTTTGTCGACCCATGCCAATGAATATACAACCCCATACTTTGCACCGCATCAGTAGCATTATCTTCACCAGATGCATTGGCTGCGATTTCAGCACAACTTCCCTTTGTGCTAACACGGGCAGCCAATTCTTGTATATTTGCCTCAACCGGCGGTTCTTGTTGGGTTGCCAGCTGACTTAACTCAACCTTCACTGCTGCCTTCACTTTTTCATTCACCTTGTCCTCCCATTGTTGATTCAACCTCTCCAGACTTTTGTTATATTTCTCCTCAACTTCTCTCGTGCATTCTTCCTTTACATTTTTTATGATACAAGCCAACTGTTCGGGGTTGATGGATGCACTTGAACAACTTGAGGCACGTGATGCGCGTCCAAAGTATTGGCTGATGGTTACACCTGTTCTAGCTACACGAACCCTACCAGGGTGTTTCGGTCGGCCAATGGCAGCATTTAATATGTCTTCTTGACCATGCGGATGAAATATGCCTTGTGTCGTCTGTTCTTCTAACGAGTCCTACAACCATAGCGATAAAAAAAGACCAATTAAAGACAGTTTGATTGCATGATCAATAAAAACAAACTTAGGTTGTTTGAGCTCACAATTTTATCCGAAATTTCTTTTGCGGTGTCGGATGTCATGCGGCCATATTTCTTTGTGCGAGCCATCTTCCACTTCACATGTCTGGGTATTGGAGATGGAGGGTCATGGACCATTGATGAATTCTCAGTATACATTGCATCATGTTGGCGTTTCTTGATTTTTTCCTTCATCAGCTTCTTCTCAAGCAAGTCATAACCACCACGAGACAATACATGGGGGCACTCATTTTGTTTTTGGATTTCTTGTACCTTTTTCCTTATCCCCTATGAACACACGTAAACAAAATAATGTTATTGACTCCAATATCCTTTAAAGGTTACATTATTGAGTTAAACAATCAATAAATACGGATGAAATCTGCCAAGCTGGTGTTTTTCGACTAGTAACAAATGCCTCCCAAGTTTGTTCATCTATACCATATTTCAATGAAGGTTGCTGTTTAGTTTCGCTATCTGCGTCAACATATATGTACTTAGTGGTTAAGAAAGACTTGAATTGTCTCCATCTTGCGCTAACCGATGACATGACCTTCTTCTTGGCTTTATCTGCTTCTGGGATGACAAATTTTCCCTGCAATTGAACAAAAACTGCAATGGTTAAAGAAATACATGTTGTTCACTTAATGGTAAATTTTCTAAACATTTAAAGTATAATTTTTTACCATAATGTCGTCCCATATTACGTTCTTCAAAGATTCTGGAACATCGTTCCAAGTAGCATGGATAATAGGTATTTTTTCTCTTGCAACAACCCCTAGATAGCTGTGGAATTTTTCCTTGTGTGGCCCAAATGCCTTCCTATTTCCAGGATTTACATTAACCAATGGCCTATGCTGATCATTGTTTCTAACAACAAGGCTTCTTAGCCGGGTGGGTTGTCTAGCTTTTTTACTTGTTGGTGTGTCACAACGATTATCTTCTAAATGTGGAGGGGACGGTGGGGCTGATTCCATCACTGCTGCAACAAAAAATAACAAGTATATTAGCAATGTAATTTGTATAGGTTTCTGCACAAAAATAAATACATGCTAATGTAAAAACTAATTATTACAAAGGTTTAAAGGATAAATACTTTACTTTGGTATGAGCCACATTTATATATTCCTGTGCTCCCATAAACCTTCTTCATGGTCATTTCGGTTGGCATGTTCATCATCAACATCATTGTCTTCAACTATAGACAGCAATCTACTTGAGAAAGCAGGCAATTCACAAATATCAAGGGCTACATCACCACCAAAATTAAGATTTATAGTTGATGTTCTTCCCTGTAGAACCACTGAATATCTCGAGTCACACGGATCTTGGATGTAAAACACCTGTTTTGCTTGCTCTGCCATGATGAAAGGTTCGTCCTTGTAGCTGACCTTATCAAGTTCAACCAATGTAAAACCCAAACGATCTTGATGAACACCATTTTTTACATTGACCCACTTACACTTGAAAACAGGAACTCGGAATGCACTGTAATCAAGTTCCCATATGTCTTCAATTACGCCAAAGTATGGCATGGATGCACGAATTGGGTTGTTATCAGATGCACCACAAAAGTGATCTGAATCAGCGTCAACACTAACCCCACTATTTTGAACAGTACTCTTATCATCTTGCGACTTAGTGTAGAAGGAGTAGTTATTGATATCAAACCCCTTCCAGGTGGGTACATTCAAATTCGGACCAACGGCAAATTGTCGTAATGTTGAGGAAGCATTGTCATCACTGAAGATTTTTTGCCTTAAACCAGTTGATGAAAGTTTTGTTATGTACTTGTAAAACCTTCATCATGTTCATTTTTGGGTGAGTTTGGGCCACAATTTGTTTGTGAGTTTCTATGTAGGGGAGAACCTCAGGCGTGTTATTCAAGACATACAAATGAGCAACTGAAACCTCGTCTCTAGTCTTGGTTACAACATTGAACCCTCGTGTACCCTTTCCTCCACGTGACTGGTTATGACAAGTTGCTGGAATCCCAATAGGTTTACCTGTAACAATGTAATCTGAACAAAATTCAATGCATTCTTCCGCAACGTATCTTTCCACAATGGATGCTTCAGGTCGATATTGATTCTTGGTATAACTCTTTAAGACCTTCATGTAACGCTCAATTGGATACATCCAGCGTAAAAACACAGGACCACATAACCTGATCTCTCTAACAAGATGAACAATCAAGTGGACCATTATGTCAAAAAATGATGGAGGGAAAAACATTTCCAATTGACAAAGGATAATAGCTGCCTCATTCTCCAAATTATCCAATTGTGTTGGGTCAATTACTTTGCTACACACGGCATTAAACAAAAAACACAACCGAGTTATGGCCACCCTAAGTTTGTCAGGCAAAATACCCCGAATAGCTACAGGAATTATTTGTTGCATCAGCACATGACAATCATGAGATTTCAACCCGACCAATTTGAGATCATTGACGGAAACAAGACTCTTGATATTTGAAGAGTATCCTTGTGGGACCTTTATACCCCGCAAATATTGACAAAAAGCTTTTTTCTCTTTTGTGGACAATGTGTGACATGCTGGGGCAAATAGGTTTGACGACCTCTGGGTATTGGATGTAATTGGTTGCGTATACCCATCTCCACCAAATCTTGCCGACTTTGCAAATTATCCTTGGTTTTTCCTTTTATGTTAAGGAGGGTGCCAATTAAACTATCACAGACATTTTTTTCAACATGCATTACATCTATACAATGTCTTACATCAAGATCAGACCAGTATGGAAGATAAAAAAAGATTGACCTTTTCTTCCAAATGTTTTTGTCATTAGCATCGTTCTTCTGGGTCTTGCCAAAGATAGTGAGGATGTCCCGAACACGATCGTGAACTTCATGCCCACTTAAAGGCTTTGGCGCAGCTTGTTTCTCCTGACTTCCATAAAAAGCTTTTTTCAAACGGCGATATGGGTGATAAAGGTTTAGAAATCTTCGATGCCGTGTATATACAGTCTTCTTTCCATGCTTAAGTTGGACGAAAGCTGTCTCTTTCTCATAAACAGGGCATGCATGGTGGCCTTTGACACTATATCCACTCAAATTGTCGTATGCTGGAAAGTCATTAATGGTACAAAAAACCATGGCACGCAACACAAAGGTCTCCTGTAGATTTTCGTCAAAAACATCAACCCCGTCTACCCACAATTTTGTTAAGTCTTCAATCAATGGCGCAAGATACACATCAATATCATTTCCCGGCTGTTTTGGACCCGATATCATCATACACAGCATAATGTATTTCCGCTTGATGCACAACCAAGGAGGGAGATTGTAGATCATCAACAACACAGGCCAACAACTGTGGTTAGTGCTAAGGTTACCAAAAGGATTCATTCCGTCTGAAGCTAGACCAAGCCTTAGGTTCCTTGCCTCGTCCCCAAAAGTAGGATACAAACGATCAATTGTTGCCCATTGTGGAGAATCGGCTGGATGTCGGAGAAGTCCGTCAATTTTCCTTCCATGTCTATGCCAAGTAAGATTTTTTGCGTCATCTGCGTTAGCAAACAACCGCTTAAACCTTGGAATTATTGGAAGATACCAACAAACTTTGGCTGGACGAGTATTATTTCTATAGGAATCATTACTGGATTCATCATCATTTACTTTGTATCGCGATTTACCACATGTGGGGCAATTCTTCAAATCAGCAAATTCCTTTCTGTACAACACACAATCATTTGGGCATGCATGTATTTTTTGGTACTCCATTCCCACGGGACATAAAATCTTCTTTGCCTCATAATGATTGTTAGGCAAAGTGTTATCTTTCGGAAGCATTTTCTTTAACAAACATAGCAATTCCGTGAAGCTTTTGTCACTCCATCCAAATCTTGCCTTCAAGTTAACCAAAGCTAAGACCGCGAACAATCGTGTGAAGGTTGTGCAATGTTCATACAAAGGAATCTTTGAATCACTTTGTAAATTGTCATACACAGGTGCAACTGCTTGTTGAAAATTCTCTTCTCCAAGATCACGTATCATGTCTTCTAGACGATCTGCTGCATCTTCATGAACAGCTGCAGTGTTGTCCACCGTTGGGAAGTTTGGCAATTCACCATGCCATATCCATTTTGTGTAACTTGGAAGGATGCCGTCACAGATTAGATGTGTTCTAATTTCATCAATTGATTGTCGTCTTCCATTCAAACATTTAACACATGGACAAAAATAATTTCCATGCAGAGTAGGTGCATTCTGTGTTGTAAATTGTAGGAATTGTTCAACACCACTGCAATAGTGGTCACTAATGCGCGGTGATTTCATCCAACTACGATCCATGGTTTCACTTACCTATCATTATCATTGTGTAAATCTTCACTGCATGTAAATGAAAGACCCAAACTAATAAAAGGTGTGGCCCTACCCCATTCAGGAAGTTAGGTTTTATACATGATTCATACGTACAAGTTAAGTATGATTGGTTTAATTTAATGAAATTTCGGCATCATTTCCCATTGGTCTCCAAGTACACAACATGAGAGCGGTGACTTGTTGTCACCACATTCATGTATGCACTCAGAGAACAAAGGAAGATGCAGCAAATCGAAACCTCATTAAATTAAACAACTCATACTTAACCTATATGTACGAATGATGTATAAAATAAATAACTTCCCAAACTGTCCAAACGAACAATTCAAGATTCAATTGAACGATTAATACAAACTATCCGTAGTAATCATCGAATTGAACCTTAAACGGGGAACTAAGGTTGACCAACTATGCACTTCATGTTAAGAGAAAAGGTAATTCATATATCAATAAAGATGTATACTCCACAAAACAATGACACACATGGTACATACCTGGTGGTGGGTCAAAATGCAGAATAACAGAATGTCGTGATGTCGACGGTGTTAATGACTTAGTTATTCTTGGAGAAACAGAATAGGAATGAATTTTGAACGTGCAAAAGGTGTGAATAAGCAAGACCTGAAACAACAAACAATGATAAGTAGGAAATTGTTAATTGCTCCACTTTGGGTATTTCAAATTGTCCATTGGTGTCATCATTGAAGTAGTCAATAAATCATACAATAATGCAAAATTTAATAATAATACCCAGGCACACATATATGCTTCACATGTACATCAGAACAAGTTGATTTTTTATTGAGTGACACAATAGTAAACGACCAAGACACCACCATTGAAAAGGTATGATTTTTTCATCCAAGGCCAATTAGAATTTGAGGTTACTTATGCTAAACAGCTATATGAAGAGTGTAATTTTTTTTTTTAAATAGCTAAGTGCCTTATAGGATTCTTAAAAATATGTATATGTTTAGCTTAATAAGGGATATTCTGTAGTTGAAAACAATTAAGAATGGTTGTAGTATGTGGCTGTTGGGTTTTAAAGGGAGGAGGATTTGATTTGATTTTAGAGGGTGGGACCAAAATGAACCAGGAGTTATCGACTATACAGCGATGTTCACTCAAGCTTGTGAAAACAAAAAGCATCAAAAGGAAACAAATCTGATTGAAATCAGAAGGAAAAGTCTTGGGAGTGAAAGGGACTTTGTTAATTCCAATCATGGTCGAGCTCCTCATCAGCATGTTCACAGCCATACTCATTCTCATGCTCATGAGGATCATGTTGTCATGGTAAGACTATTTTCTTTCTACAATTTCAGTTACAAAATTATTTATGTTTATTGCTTCAAATTTCATGGTAGGAGTTTCAACTTGTCACAAAACAATACCTTTTCTCTGAGTAACTGCTCTCCCATATCTAGTGTCTAATTAAGCAATACAATTTCTAATTCATTTGTTGGTTATTATCATGCAGGGGAAAAAGAGGATTCGAACCTACATAAATTGTTGTATTAGGCCTACCATAGCCGCTACTTGATTTTCAAATCAATGGCTAGCAAAACAATACCTCTTTCATTGGGGGGACAAAGAATGAGACAAGAGATTTTCGTTCTGATTCTTATCAGTTGGAAGAGATAGTCCTTCGGAATGCCAGCAAGATCCTTTGAACAAGTTATATTGACACAAGTTAATCCAATGCTAAATCATTAGTTAGTGATATTATCTTATTGTTATTATATATGCATATGAAATCAAATAATATTTATAGTTTAAAATAAAAATCATATTAAATTACAAATTAAAAAAAAAGCGATGGAATTTATTTAAAATTATGTAACGTTTTCATAAACTTAATACTCTATATTTTTTGATGAATTTAAATTTAACAGTTGAATTAAATAAACAAGATATCTTTGTCCAAAACAAAACTATGACATATTTATTAGGAGATGGGGCCTTGGTCCAAATTCCATATAATAGATAGTTACACATGGACAAATCCCATATTGTCTAATTATTTCAAATTATTAAAGCATGTAGAGTCTTAGTTGGTTACATATCATGCTTTTTAAAGTTAAGAAACAATTTCCGTTTATGAAATGCAATTAGAGATTTTTTTTTCTTCATCCTCTCTGATTCGTAAGGAAAAAAAAAGATCTTAATTATTTCAAAATTTCATATAAATAAATAGATAAAATCTAATAAAAAATTATTTCTACTGAAAATTAAATTCGAATCCAAATATATCAATAGTAAAGATTAATAAAAAGCATGCATGAGGACAGAGATATCAACTTGGTTTTGGTAAAGCATGCGTGAGGGGATATTGCTCACTTTGAATGCTCGAGGAATTCTTTAAAGGAAGAGATGTACCTAATATTTATATATCAACTTAATTGAATATAAATATTGTTAGGTTGAATAGTGACATCAACACTCATAAGTTATAAGTTTTACTTATATATTGTGGATTAATTTATTACTGGACACATAAATCAATTGTGGTAAAATTATTTAGCTTAATCATTAGTATCCTAATTTATTAGAATTAACGTAGTCAGATGTGAGGTCTTATTATATTATATTTATATGTAAAAGAATAATTTATTTAATGGAAAAATTTGTATTCAATTTTTTCCATATATAAAATTCACTTAAAAGTCAATAAATGATTAATCTTTTTTCTAATGAATTGGAATACTTTGTGATGTTTGATATAGAAAAAAAAAACTCTTATAGTCGACAAAAGAATACTATGGATTAATTTCTGAAGGTTACAATAATAGGTACTTTGAACAAATTAAGCCAACTAACTAACAGAGAAATCGAACACGCAAACCTCAAGCTAGATTCCAAATATGCAGAAATTTACAAAACTTTAAAATAGAATTAAGTTTTACATGAGTAATATGAAAAATAAATATTTATACTTAAAATATCATAAATTATTAAATTGAATTTCAATTTTAATTAGACATCAGTAATAAAAATACTTATATATCTAAATTTTGTCCTTAAAATCATTTATATTGCTTCATTATTGTTTTTGGATTATTATAATATTAGTGTGATATATTCATCAATTTTACTTATGACTAATTTTTCTTGAAAAATTTGATATATGACTTCCATTACTCAAAAATTGTTGCGAAATATGTGTATCTCATTTTCACCAAGCCAAATTTACCCTATGAAAAACATTAATGAATTCCACAGCACATGAAAAAAAATGTTATACTCCATATTTTGTTACTTTCAAAGAAAAGAAAAGAATGTTGATTCCAAAGGATTTTGATGACATTCATCCTTGCTGTCTCAAAAAGAGTTTGATTTCAAAGGATCAGACTTTTTCATTCCGAAGGACTATCTCTTCCAACTCATAAGAATCAGAACGAAAAGCACTACAGATCCATGACATGTAAAATGTTTATGTAGATCAGACAAGTTTGATAGAAACCTTACCAACAACTTCCATAGCTAGTTCGAGGGTACTACATATTGTACACTATCTTATTATAGCCACTGTCTCTTTTTCTGTGAGCTTTAGACTATTAGCAATGTATGCATATGAGGGGAAAAGGTAATATCAATCATATCAATTATCTATTGTTATACACATATGATGCTTTCTAGAAGAGGTACAAAATCAATATATACAGCAACATATATGAATAAGTTTCTTTAATTGAATAGAACTGTATTTCCCATGATCGTATTTCATAATCTACCACTTATATCTAACTATCTATGAACATTCAGACTTGACAGTAGAAAAAATTAATTCCAAAAAAATAAAAATAAAGATAAGAAATACTTTAAGTGAAACTCCCACATATTATGTCAAAATTCCAGAGAGAACCAAAGAGATATTGGTGAAAAATCTATAAAGATTTGTGCCATACTCATAATTTCACTGAGCAGTTAAATAACTCAATCCTTAGATGAATCAGATCACAGTTAAATCAGCACCTTTCCTAATAGAGCTAAATCTTGGAGCTAAAACAGTTTTTCATATCATATATATTTTGTTTCTTTTCATCTTCTTCATTGTATGACCAACCTATAGCATATGTGGATGTGATTTGTACTCCTATGTTTAAAATTTCCCTTTTCAACTTAGGCTCCCTGCATAGTGCATTGGATTTAGGTGCTGGCTGTACTTGAGCCAAATTAACTAATTTAAGTTGCTACTATCAATTTTTGTTTACTTGTGAGACCACACTAGTTTGACATTTGTTTTGTTCAGCTTTCATCTGTTATGATAACTCATTAACCACGTTTAGCCAGTATTTGATCATCTTGATCACTGGTTTTGTCCTCTTATATCTTGTGATTACTGCAAAGCTTTCCCTCTTTCCATTCAGTCCTGAAAAAAATTCACTGATGGACAAAATCTCAATATATGAAGATGAGCAAAAGGATCTTCATACATTTCCACTGTGATATTTTAATTTTTAAGTGTTATTGTTCCTTGATCACTTAGTTTTTGTAATAGTAAGGTAACCTGATCTTGTGCTGCAGGAAAAAGGGTAATTGGAGAGCCAATTGCCTCTGGGTTAGCCCTTGATGAATCCTGGCTTTGGCATCCTGACTTTGTCATTGCAGCAAAGCAAGTTCATTCACTTGTTTCAACGTTTTTTTTATTGTTGTTCTTTTATTGCCTTGAATTTTAAGAACATATAAGCCTTATTCATTCTCATGTTTCAGGTATGTCATGAGCCCCCCTATTAGGAAACGAGGACATGATAAGGCCCTTTAAGCTGCCCTTTCAACAGGAGTTTTGCAGGTTTCACATTATGATTCAGGCTTATGTTCAATAACCAATTTAAAGATGATGGTTTGAGTTTCTTAGCATAGTCTCAGCTGTGAAATACATCCTAGCATTTTTAATTATTTTTTTATCAATATTCCCTCAGCGGCTCAGCTCAATTTTATTTGTTTTACTTAGATTGTTTATTTGACCAAAGGATAACTTTTAAAATTTGCAGCTGGTAGGAACTGATCATTGTGCCTTTAATTCCACCCAAAAAGCTCATGGAATCGATGACTTCCGGAAAATGCCTAATGGTGTAAATGGTAATCACGTGAAAGTCTTGGATATTTGTGGCCTAAATACATTCTTGCTGATTTTGAAATGTTTCCATACTAATATACATTACAACCTGTAGGTATTGAAGAAAGAATGCATTTGGTATGGGATCTCATGGTGGTAAGATGTCAATTTCCAGCTTAGCACTACCTTACTTTCAGGTTGGGGTAAAATGGTGAACAGGATAACCTTATAGCTAGAACTTATGGTTTATATATCTCACAGGAATCTGGCCAAATATCTGTTACTGACTATGTCCGGATAACAAGCACTGAATGGTATATTTGGAGTTAATCAAAGTGAAAATTAGCTTCCAGTTCTTATGACTATAAAGGAAAACTGTTTGGTAAAGATTCCAAAAACCAAAAGTATAACTGTATAACTAATTTTTTTGTTTCTACAATCATTTCAGTGCTAAAATCTTCAATATATATCCAAGGAAATGAGCTATTCTACCAGGATCTGATGCAGATATTATCATCCTCAATCCAAATTCGAGCTTTGAGATGAGTGCAAAGTCCCACCACTCCAGACTGGACACAAATGTCTATGAGGGAAGAAGAGGAAAGGTACTGGTTTAATTATAATCTATTCCTTATGCCTTGTTTGTGTACTATGGTTCTATTCAACATGTGGTTGTTTGTAGATTGTTCAACAATTGAAGCCTTGGCAAGCAATATCAAGATTCAGAGTCTTTTTTTCTCTCTCTCTATTTTTCTCAGGGAAAAATTGAAGTGACTATTGTGAGAGGAAGAGTTGTTTGGGAAAATAATGAACTAAAGGTCAGTCCTGGAACTGGGATATGAAAATCAGATTATGGTATGTTAGAGATACTACTTTACTTAAAAGAACATCAAACAGAGATAAGAACTATACATGCATACAGAGAAGATGCAAAGAGGGAAAGCTACAATATGAACATGTTAAAGCACAAATTTGTGATGTCTAGGTTTCTTTCATCAGATTAACTAAAAGGGAAGTACCTTTTTTAACCGTCTTTGTTGGGAGGACCCTTTAGGAAGCTGCTGTTTTACCCTCACAAGACAAAACAGCCTTAGCCAATGAGAGATATTAGGTGCAGATTTGTCACAAGAACAACACCCTTTAAGAGGAAAACCTAACTGCAAGAGAGACGCAAACTGAGAGACACAGAGAGATTTGGGTGTGTGGAAACACAAATATTTAGTGGGAAAAAGTTTATAAGATTGAAAAGGCAAACAGCATTGACTTGATGCAAAAGACAAAGGTAATAAATGGAGGAAGAATATAAATGAATGACTATCACCTTGCATCTAATTACGTAAATTAACGAATGTGGGGATGACTCACATTCTCATTCCCTTTCTCAACTTATAATTAACCACATGTAGGTCCTATTAAGACTATGAAGCGAAGTCTTTGAATTATGGACAACAATTCATCATAAGAGAACATCCACAAAAAAGACAAAATACCCAGGCATAGTAGCTAAAATTAAAACACATGAACCGCTTCATTCTTTGAGAAAACAACATCAATTCAGTCAATTCCCAGTACCAACAAAAGAGGAAATATACACAAATCACACATATACTATGCCACAAAAAGGGGTAAAAAAAATTGTTCAACCTATTAAAACATTGTCCTGTTGAAGAAATAATACATGTAAAGGGACTATGAATATCACAGAAACAAAAAAAATAAGTAAAGGGAAGTGTTGTTTGGGAAACATTGCCTAATCACCTCTACTTAAGTGGCCTCAGAAAATAAAAATCAAGGAATGTTGTATTGGGTTAGACACAAACTAAAACATTACATCCCTATTTAGATATATTCTTAAAAACCACAACAATCATATCATAACATACTTTAAATTAATGAGTATTGTTTAAGACAACTTATACAGCAATATACTCTTTTACCATATACTAACAGAGATTTCATGGTCAAATTGCTTAAGAAAAAAAAGGGTTGCCCAAAAAAGTCATCGAGATACAACAGAGGCAAAGAGCAGAGCAAACATACCACATTAAATTGTGTGGTGCGCGCAAGTAATGAAGAAAAACATAGAAGAGATGAAATAAAAAGAAGCAAGAACAACAACAACATGTGCCATGGCAATGAGTCGGTGCATTGATTCTCATAAACCAATTTTAGGGGAATGACTGTCTGCTGTGGGAATAGACCAAAGAGACCCAACTGTGATCCATAGCTCATAGTGGTTTATGGAATCTAAAAAGCACACACCCAATGCCATCACCCAACATTTACAGCACAAAAGATATCAACTTATATTATTATTATTATTAATTTATTTATATAAGCTAACATAGATTTTCATGGTTCATCTATAGTGGGTCACCAAATCCATCATCAATCTTGAGCCCCCAGAACACCCAATGTCCTCGACATTCTCACATTCTCAATACCTTAATATTATAAAAATTAACTTTAGGACTTTACTAAATGGCCAAACTCGAGAGTTTTGGATTCTCCACGCAAGCATATCCCTTTCATACTTAAACTAGATTAACTGATGTCAAGCTTTTGCTAATTCAACAAATTATAAACAAAATACTCTTCTACAGTTTAACCAGTTCCATAGCTACATAAAACACTGAGCAAAGTTTGGTTCTTTTCACCCAAAAAGGAAATAGAAGCACTATGGTATTTTTCTTTTATTCTAAATGTGTCTACATAATATTCGGCAGCACAAACATTATCAAAACAAAATACTTAGGGGATAAAATAAAATTAAAAAAAATTATTCAAAATCATTTGCGTAAAATCACATAAACAAATAGACCTTATTTTACCGAAAGTGGAGAAGATGGTGTGAGTAACAAGCAAGGAGGGCTTAGAAGAAACCCTAGGCTAAGCGAACCACCGCGAGGGGACACCTCTCAGAACAAAGGTATCAGGTTCGTGCCGACTTCGAAACGCAGAATGCTCCTCCCACTACTTCTTGACGCCTTCAAAATCATCCGAAACTGGGACTGTAACGGCGAGTCTAAACTTAACGCCCTCGAGGCTGAGTTTGATCCTGTTAAGCTTCTCCATTAATCGATTGCGCCAGTCGAGGAAGCGATGATTTTGCGTTTGGAAGGAAGAGAGGTCCCATATGCGGCGAGTTCCGACGGCGACGGGGTCGTGGCGCTTGCGTTTCTTGAGTTCCGACAGCGACTTCAACACAAATGACTAAGTGGTCAGGGGTGAGAGATTGACTGCGCTTGGCGGAGAGGGAGAGCACCGTTGGAGTTTAATTTCGAGGAGACTAGGGCACCAAAAATGAGTTTGTAAAATGGAGACAATGCAAAAGCAAAACGGCGACGTATGGACTTAAAAATTTGGAAAATGGTCACCGAAAAGAAGACGGTTAAATGATAACCGTCGTAGTTTTGACCATTCAAAAACGGGTAATGCTAAGAACCGTCTTTGAAATCTTCATTTAATTACAAAATTGCCATCGCCCTCCAAACTACAGCGGTTCCGCGACAACCGACTTTAAATTGCTGTCGTAAAATGCACTTTTTCTAGTAGTGATTTAGCTTCTGTGGCGGATAACAGAGTTCTTATATTTGTTCACCTTGTTTCTTTGGCTACATTGCGTGACTGTTATGATTTGAACTTGCTTTGGGGTATTTGTTCAGCTTGTTACTATTGTTTTCATCTTTAAAAGAAAAGGGAAGGAGGAGGTTAGGGGGAAATAACACCATATGAATAATATTGGAGGGAGAGTATATATAGCGAAGCTAATAATAAGAAATATAAGCACTACCAATGTAACCATTGATTATAAGATAATCTAATGCTTATGATGTAATCACTAAAAAAAACACATGACTCATCCTCCTTGTTTTTCCATTCAACCTCTTGCGCACACACATTTTTAAAAATTATTTATTATTTATATCATTATTTTTAAAAAAAAGTTAATACTCCTAATACGTAACTAAAGTTAATCATTATGTTTCAATAAAATAAATGATAAAAATAAAAGAATAGAGAGGAGAGAGGGATGGACGAAAGTGGAAAGCACTTTCACGTTATAATATATTAACTTATTTAAAAATAAGAATTGCTATTTAAAAAAAAAGTATTTTTATTCTTTTCCCTCTCATTAGTATTACATGGTATGATGTTTTTTTACAGTATGGCAGAAAGAAAAGCTATATATACACGTCTTTGATATATAGTGCAATACTAAATTCACCTTATATTTACTTTTTTTTTCTTCCAGATTTGACTCTACCGAGCATTACTTCCATTAGCTTTTACCATTTTATTATTTAACATTTTATTTTAGTTCTTTATTGTATAATCTCTAATGTGTTAATTCGCTGTAAATATTTTGATGTGCTTTCATATTTTCTATAAGTTTCAAGTAATGGTGTCATTTTTGGAAAGAGTGTGAAATTACGTTTTTAAAATCTGAAAATTAAAATCTCTATTTTTTAGTATATAATAATTTCAATTAATATAACAATTACCTATTGGAATCATCAATTTTGAGAAATCCAATAAATCTGGCTCCTTCACTAATTTATTTCATTTAAAATTTATTTTAAACTTAATTAATGTATTGGCAATATAATTATTTTATACAATTATTCAATCACAACTATCATGATAAATTTATTAATTTAAATGATATAATAATCTCATAAATCCTACTGAAACTATTTTTTTAATTAAATAAACGTGTACCTACAAGAAATAATCAAATTTGCGGTACTTTTTTTTTCTAGCGACAACTAAGTTGTTGATAAAGATAAATATTTTTGGGATAAAATTTTTCTTTTGTTAACAATGTCACTGAAATAATTATACTTATCTCAACAATAAAATTTGTCGCTATCGCTAGGAAAAATGTTTTTTCTTATGAGGGCGTGTTTGTTATTTGTTCCTTTTTTTTGGGGGGGCGGGGGATGCCAAAGTACCTTTAATTTACCTTTTCTTTTCAGAATTGACTCCAACCTAACATTACCATGGATTTTACTCTTTTAGTCTTTCTTTCATATTCTCTTTTGTTTCTTTCGTATGTACATACTTTTAAATGTTTTTACTCACTGTAATATTTTGATGTGCTTTTGATATTTTTTAACAACTTTAAGTAACACTGTATTTTCTTTAAAGAGTATGAAATTACTTTTTTAAAATCTTTGAAAGTTAAAAACTCGTCTTTTAAGTGTTGAATATTGATTTCAATGAATATAATTAATTAACAGTTAAATGTAAAGTTATTACCTCCAACATGGAGCAATTTAGCAAAGCTATTTTTATTTTATTTGAAAAATATAATATTTCCAAAAGAGTGTTTGTATTCTTCTTCTTCACATTAATATTGAATGACATAATTTTATAAGAAATATAAAGGAAACTCGAAAAAAAAATGAAGTAGTACATTTTGTATAGTATTGTACAAAATATTATGCGACTTGAGGAGTACTTATTACGATATATTTTATTAGTTAAAATTTATTAAAAATTATAATATTATGAGTGAAGTTCATTAAATAGGAAATGAGAATCATGAAAATTTATAATTTTTAATTAAGAGTAGAAAGTGCATGTATTTAAAAGCTAAGAGTGTATTTCTATTTGTAACTATGTCTAAATTGGCCTTTAATTGATTTCTTTTCCAATATTCGACTATGTTGGTGTGAAAACTTATCAATCGTTGTGTTGGTTGACACCGGTTGATTTCCTAATAGACGTTTGACTCAAGAAAGATGCTTTGTCAATCTTTGATTGAGCTAGCTCTTAGTCCATTCCAAAGTATTTCTTAACAGTTTGTGATACTGAGGTTTTTATGCTACTCTACTCTTAAAGAAAATGCGGTAAATGAATGTTTTAGATGACCTGATAAAATTGGTGTAAATGTGTATAAAAGTTGTAAAAAATAAAAAGCCAATTATTTAGGAAAATAAATAAAAATAAGAGAATTTGCATGCTGTTGATTGTGGATCCTGGTTGCATCTCAAGTTTTCTCATTTATAGCGATTCACTAAAAGAAAAATCGTTGTTATCAAAATTTCTCACGAAATGTATTTCGTCAAAAATGTCTGAATTGCCGACGAAATGTATTTCGTGAGAAAATGTTGAATTACCGACGGATTTTACCCACTGATTTAATTATGTTGGAAATTTAAATATCACTGTCAGATTTTTCTAACAGAATATGTTTCCGTCAAAAATTAAAATTATACCTAATTTAAAAGAATCCAACCCTAACATGGAACTCAGTGACTTCCCTTTGGTGATTTTTGAAAGCATTTGCACCCACCGTCACATCGTCATCGCACAAGCTCCACCCCCCTCACGTCGTCCTCGCACAAGGTGCCTAGGCCTCCATCATGGCCATCTTCTCACGTCACATTGTCGGGTGTCCAATCACCCACATCTTCCTGTTGTTGTGCCCATGCCAGCTAGTTAGTGTTCTTATTTTTAATTATATGTGAAAGTCTTTACATTGGGTTTATATGATAATCGATAAAACTTCTCATTTTAGTCTATTATATGTGTCATGAAGAATATGGAGCGTTATCTAGTCAGCATATCTATTTTTTCATATTTATACTTCTTTAGTTTAAATTTTTGTTTTGGATGGGGTCAAGGCTTAATCTCTATGTAAATGGAGCTTAATAAATGTTTGCAATACAATGTCATCAGATGACTTCTTGAAATAACATTGTCTTCCATAGTTCGATATTGAGCACCATAAAATCAATAATTTCAAGGAATTAAAAATATCATCTCCTTGTCTATTCGTTTCCAGAATAGTAACATGTCTCTAGCTTGTTTTCAGGTACGCATACCAGCAATCCTTGTCCATTTAATGGATCTACTAACTCTCATTCTGACTTGAAAGAAAAATAGGTTCATATAAGTAATAAGTTAATGTAGACAAAATGCTGAATACAAAACCTACCATCAAAATCTTTAGACTAGACAACTACATTCTAAATACACCACAAATCGATACAAAATATTGAAAATAGTATGAACAACACACAAGAACCAAGAAGGGGGTGAATTGGTTGTTCTTGGTCAATTAAAATTTCTTAAACAATTATAGTTAAAAAGATCGTATCACAAAACAATCCAAGAACACTTTTAATCAATCAAATACCAATCTTTAAAGAATGCAACCAAAATGTTTTCTGTTGATTCTGAAAAGTTACACCAAACAATGACAATCAAAACCCCAAGAAAATATAAAGATGAAGTAGTTAATACCAAGATTTATACTGGTTTCTCAACCTAGATAAGTTACATCCAGTTCTTGTAACCAACTAGTTAGAGTTTCATTATTAACAATATATTTCTTACAAGCTCATACAATCACTTTCAATCAGACCTAGATCAAGAACAAGATATCTAACTCACTTAAACTCTTAGTGATTAAGACATAGAGAAAACTCTTCTCTACTCTTCCCTTTATAACCAACTTCTGTTTAGTGCTCCACTACCAAAATCTACCTCCAAAGCTCTCTCTCACTCTCCCCTTCATCTTCCACTTACTTCTATTACTCTAATTGTAGTCTATTTTAACCAAATCATGTTTTCACTACTAGAAAAATAGGCTTTAACATCGCTCAGCTAACATCGGTTTTTGAGAAAACCAATGTTAACAAAAATGCGGTGGCAAATTCGTAATTAAATGGACTTTTTTAACATCGGTTTTCTTAAAAACCTAGAAAACCGATGTTAATCAACTCCTGTTAACATCAGTTTTCCAGATTTTTAAGAAAACCGATGTTAACAAAGTCCTGTTAACATTGGTTTTCTAGATTTTTAAGAAAATCGATGTTAACAGTACTTGATTAACATCGGTTTTCCAGATTTTTAAGAAAACCGATGTTAACAGGACTTGATTAACATCGATTTTCCAGGTTTTTAAGAAAACCGATGTTAACATAAGATAGTTAACATCTATTTTGCAATGAAAATCGATGTTGTTGTTATCATAAAACCTGCACCCCAATTAAACCCTTTACTCTCGCGCCTATCTCTCCTCTCCTCTGAATCTCTCACCCTTCACTCTCATGCCTAGCTTCACTGTCGCACCTACCTACATTGTCTTAGGTCATTGTCACGACGCTTCCAGTCACGGCGGCTTACAGTGGCTCCCCAAGGTTAGCATTCATCTGCTTCCATGTATTACTTGTGATTAGGTTAGTCATTTTTGAAGTTGATGTGGCATTGTTGTGGCTTCATTCTTCTCAGTCTTTAAAGTTGATGTCCCATGTTCATTGATATCTAGAGGGCATGACTGAGCACGAATTGAGATTTGAGAAGGTAGTTAAAGGATTTTTCATATTGATGAGACTTGGTTATTGAGTTAGTTTTTGGCAGTGAATGTGCACTTAGTTCTGATGTATTTTGTAGTGTTCTTTCAAGGGGTTTCTAGCTAGCTGACCTATTTTATCATAAACCTAACTACATGATGCATGACTGAGCACAAATTTTGTCTTGTTCATGTCAATACCATTATAGAACTTCAGTGATTTATCTTATGAATCAAGTGAAAGAAATCTAGCATACAGGTACACACAAGTTGTTTAGCTCATTGATGGGTTAACTATTGTTAATTTGTACACGAAATGTGTATCACGCATTGTCCTGCTTGAGGTTGATGTTTTGGCTTTAGGGTGTCTTGGACTGTATGATAAGTGAAGAAGGTTGGTTCTGTTTTCAGGATACAGTACTTGTATCGAAATTTTCTCATGTTTTGGTGTTAAGCTTGGAATTCCTTGTGCATAAGAAACGATTTCCTTTATCTTTAAGGAATTATTTGGCTTATAAAAAAAAGATGGAGAAAGTATTTTTACTAAACTAAAACTACAGAGGATCTGTAACTGACTAAAAGTCATACCAAAACATGTAGATTGGTTCTATTTATGAATTTTCTAATATTTTTTTAGCGAAAAATTTAATCTTTCAAGTCAATTTCATTATTATCCTTATTAAAAAGTCACATGTCATGACTTTCAAGGAAGAGTCACAACTAATTTTTTGCATGATGAAGACTCACATATTTTTTTCTCCATTTATTCTATTTTTGAGACAATAAATATTATATTTTACAAAGTGTATCATTTCCATTTTATTTATTATCTTCAAAACTTATGAAATAAAAGAAATGGAGGGAAAAAAGAATGAAAGAGAATCCATTTCTCACATTGTATCTTTTCTTAAAAGGAAAATGCTACGACTCTATCTCGTACTTGACATTTCATTAATAATCTTGATTAATGTTGCATCATGAAAATGAATGAGGGAGCAAAACTTTTTCAGCATAATGAATAAAATGTGCCAAAATTAAATTCACTACATAAGAGGTTGTTGTGATGGGTCCAACTTGGTGTGTGTGCCGTTAGATTTATGCAATTCTGCCCGCCAACTAAACAATAACACCGAAAGCGCAAAGAATTCCATATAACAATTCCATATAACATCGAAATTTTCTCATGTTTTGGTGTTAAGCTTTATTTCATAATATTGCTATGATTGTTTCCTCCATCCAATATTTCGATGTTGGAGTTCCATTCAACCAAAAAACAGAAATGAATTTGTCTATATCATGCATGGTAATTGGATTAGGTGAGTTTAATAGGCAATTGAGTGGTGGTATTGAATTCCACTAGAAAAAATGGTCAATTAGTGAAGCTTGATTGCTTATTATATTCATTGCTTCCTATCCTTGTAATGGTGTATAGTATATTGATCCCATGCTATTCATACAACAGCAAGCAGCTTGACAATTCTCATTGTACAATGAGGCTTTCATGTAATGTGTTAAATTGTGTCATGCTTTCATGTCAAACTTTTTTCACTTACTTGTCTATAACACTAATGTGTTCCTGGTGACAAGTGATAGATATTGAAAGTTACTTTCTTCATTACCTAGTAAAACTCCATCTTCTTCATTGCCTTGATATTGAAAGTTACTTAGTAAAACTCCTTCACCAAAGGTAAGCCTTGTGTTAAACTTAAATGTAAACCAATTAAATATAGAATGCAAGTGATAGTCATTGATTGTGATCGACTTATTCATTATGAGAATGTTAGAGAGTGTAGGAGTACGTAAAAGGGTACATGAGTTTGAAGCTTGATAGGCATTGATAGGCTATGGTGTGTGCTCTTTTGTTTGTGTTGATTCAAACAAGGTTTTGTTAAAAACCTGGAAAATAGTCTAATGTTATATGTTCATTGTAGGTTGTAGGAGAGCGAACCCTATTCCCGTTTGCGTCGTCGTCACGACCTTCATTGTTGGACATTTCACACCAATCATCATCACAGGTATGAATATTTTGTATCTCAAGTATGTAATGACAGGCAGTTATTAATATCTCATTGTAGATGAATATTTTGTTAATCTAAATTATTACACCTTTATTTGAATATTTTTTGACAGGCAGGCGTTGTCATCCTGTGACCACCGTTTTGTGTCAGCTCGCAGCTAGTGTTTTGCTTTTGCATTAGCATTTTAAGGTAATATTTGAACATATTTAAGTGATTATTTAGCTTATAAGGCAAGTGATGTGATACCTATGTTTTGTTTGCTTTGGGTTAAGCTTCATGTTCTCCCAAGCTTTGTTGTCTTGTTAAGAATTGTAGAGACTAGGGAAGAATGGTGCTGAAAATCATGTATTAATTGACTATTCAACATCATTTGTATGTAGTTGTCCTTTGCCTCTTTGTATCGTCATCACCAGATTCATTATTGGAGATTGTCATTGGCCATCATCTCAGGTACTTACGGATGCCTTTCATATTTTTTTAGGTTGTATATGTAATGCGTACTTTTGTAAATTGTTTTATGTCATTAATGAGTATTTGTCTATATAAAATTGATGTTCATTATGAGTGAACCTTAGTTTCCCGTTTGAGATTCATTATAGTGATTCTTCCGGACAGTTTGGATTAATTATTGTATTGATTCTTGAATTATCTGTTTGGACAGTTTGGGAAGACTCATATTTTTTTAGTATATTCATATGTATAGGTTGTGATTCTTTTGTTAAATATGATGAAATTTTGGTACAATGCATTTTAGTTTGTTCTTCGGGTGCATACTTGATTGTGGTGGAACTCATGTCACCGCTTTCATGTCGTCAAATTTAACATAAGAAAATCAACCTATACATATGAATATACTATAAAAATATGTCTTCCTGAATCGGATAGGGCCACACCTTCAATGAAAAAAGTGAGAGTTTAATGCATGGAATAACTTTGTGAGTATCATAGAGTTATTAATTAGATGGATCGAAGTTGGATGAATGCAAGTCGCACCACAGTTGAGTATAAGGAAGGCGTTGAACATTTCTTGCAATTTGCCTTTGAAAGAAGTCGACCGGATGGGGATGGAAAATATTTTTGTCCTTGTATCAATTGTTTGAATGGGAGATGACAAACGTTGGACGACATACGAGAGCATTTTCTGTGCGATGGGATTAAGAAGACATATACCGCATAGATATGGCATGGTGAATTGACAGACACGCAGTAGGTTTCACAAACTGAACCGCTTGATGTTGACATCGGAGATCGATTAGAGGATATGATTCATGATCTGGGACATGAGTCTTTTCAGCAAGCACATGCCCTTATGTATGATACATTGGAAAGTGATTCGAAGAAGCCATTGTATCCGGGTGCAAAGAGTCATTGATACTGTTGTCAGCGGTGTTAAATCTGGTTAATGTCAAGGCTAGATATGGGTGGAGTGACAAAAGCTTCAGTTCACTGCTTGAGGTAGTTCAGGACATGCTTCCAGATGAAAACACGTTGCCAAGAAGTTACTATCAGGCCAAGAAGATTCTTTGTCCGATGGGTATGGAGTATCAGAAAATTGATGCCTGTCCTAATGATTGCATATTGTACAAAAATGAATTTCAAGAAATGCATAAATGCCCTAGGTGTGGGGTATCACGGTATAAATTGAAGGCTGATGACGACTGTAGCATTGATGAAAGCACAAAGAAAGGCCCCCCCGCGAAGGTGTTGTGGTATCTTTCGATCATTCCAAGGTTTAAGCATCTGTTTGTTAATGAAGATGACGCAAAAGACCTTACATGGCATGCAGATGGGAGAAACTGTGATGGCATGCTCCGCCATTCGGCAGATTCCTTGTAGTGGAAGAAGATTGACCGTTTGTATCTGGAATTCAGGGAAGACCCTAGAAATCTTAGGCTTGCACTTGCCAATGATGGAATGAATCCCCTATGGCAGTCTAAGTACTCAGCATAGTTCTTGGCCTGTTTTGCTAGTCATTTACAACCTTCCTCCTTGGTTGTGCATGAAGCGAAAATACATGATGTTGTCTATGATGATATCGGGCCCAAGGCAGCCAGGAAATGACATTGATGTTTATCTTAGTCCCTTGATTGAAGACTTGGCAAACTTGTGGGATGAGGGGGTTGCCGTATTTGATGGGTATCGTAAGGAGACATTCAAGTTGCATGCAATGCTATTTTGTACCATTAATGATTTTTCTGCGTACGGGAATTTGAGTGGATACAGAGTTAAAGGCCATCGTGCATGCCCTATCTGTGAGCAAGACACGAGTTACTTGCAACTTAAACATGGAAGAAAAATAGTTTACACTTGCCATTGACGTTTTCTTAAACCTTATCACCCTTATCGCTAATTGAAAAAGGCGTTCAATGGAAGTCAAGAGCATGGAACTGCACCAATTTCGTTAACCGGTGAGTAAGTTCTTGATCGGGTTGAGGACATCCATACTGTATTTGGAAAGACCCAAAAGAATATCAAAGGTAATACTTGCATATGGAAGAAGAGGTCGATATTGTTTGATCTTCCATATTGGTCTGATCTAGATGTTAGACATTGTATCGATGTTATGCATGTGGAGAAAAATGTGTGTGACAGTGTCATTGGCACGTTGCTTAACATTCAAGGCAAGACAAATGATGGTTTGAACACTCGTCAAGATCTTGCTAAGATGGGTATACGTGAACAGTTACATCCTAGGTCTGATGGTAAGAAAATATACTTGCCTCCAGCATGTCACACTTTGTCAAAAGGAGAAGATAAGTTTCTATCAGTGCCTGCGCCGAGTGAAAGTGCCACAGGGATACTCTTTAAATATTAAAAGCCTTGTACAGATGAAAGATGTGAAACTAGTTGGCTTAAAGTCTCATGATTGTCACGTGTTGATGCAACAACTGTTAGCCGTGGCGATTCGAGACATTTTACCTAACAAAGTCAGGCATGCTATCACTCGCCTGTGCTTTTTCTTCAATGCCATTTGTACGAAAGTCGTGGACCCTGTAAAGTTAGATGACTTGGCAGAAGAGGTGGCAATTATCTTGTGTCAGTTGGAGATGTATTTTTCTCCTTCATTTTTTGACATAATGGTTCACTTACTTGTTCATTTGGTAAGGGAAATTAAACTGTGTGGTCCCGTTTATTTACGGTGGATGTACCCGATTGAGCGATACATGAAGATCTTGAAAGGGTATACAAAAAACCTACACCATCCTGAAGCATCCATAGTTGAAAGGTACATTGCCGAAGAAGCTATAGAATTTTGTTCAGAGTACCTTGAAAAAGCAAAACCTGTTGGTCTTCCTGAGTCGCGACATGACGAGAGAGTGGGAGGAAAGGGTACATGAGAGTTGCATGTTATAACGCCTGCTTTGCAAGAATTGCAACAAGCTCATTTGTATTTCCTCAATAACAGTAATGAAGTCCTACCCTACATGGTTCGTCACTAGACATTACTCAAGGAAAGTAATCCAAGAATGACGAAGAATAGGCTGTTGAAAGAGCATAACAAGACTTTCCTGAATTGGTTTAAAGACACAATACTTAGTGATGAATCTGCATCTGAAACAATGAGGAAGTTAGCAGATGGGCCAAAAAGAAATGTTAGAAGTTGGCAAGGGTATGATATCAACAAGTACTCCTTCTACACCAAACAACAAGATGAGAAGAGCACAATGCAAAACAGTGGGGTTAGCCTAAGAGTTGAGTCGCAGCACTTCGCTACTGTGCATGACCACAATCCACTTTTGGCGTGCTTGCCTTACTTTGGAGTCATTAATGACATCTGGGAGCTTAATTATGTTACTTTCACTGTGTGTGTTTTCAAGTGCAAGTGGCTTGATATCAATAGCGGTGTGAGAACCGAGGACTTTGGATTTACTTTAGTAGATCTTAACAAGCTAGCTTATCAAGATGAACCTTTCATCATGGCAGAACAAGCTAAACAAGTGTTTTATGTTCAAGATCCATGTGATGAAAGGTGGTCAGTGGTACTACATGGAAAAACCATTGGTATTAATCTTGACGATGATGATTCAACCCTTGATACTGGTGTCACTCAATTCTCGACACTAATGGCTAACGTTAACAGAGAAGATGTTCTTGACGACGTTCATGCAAATCGTAATGATCATGATGAAGGAGAATTAATTAATATCACTTAATGTAAATTTTTTAATAAATTTTTTTAACTTTTACAATTTAATATGTAACCTTACTTGTCACTTAACTTTACTTATCTTTGTTTTTGTTTTTAACAGGATCATGACTACACCACCGACCTCCTCTCCTCGTCCTGAGTCACCAGTTCCTCCTCCTGAGTCAGCAGCTGCTCGTCCTGAGTCACCACCACCTCCTACTAAGTCAGGACCTTCAGCGTGTACGGGGAAGAAGACTAAGAAAGCAACACAGTTGCGTTCACTGGCTACCAGACCTGCTGGTGCTGACAGACCAGTGGTTCATGTCGATCCTGCCACTGGGAAGTCTGATGGTCCTCGGACAAAGAAATTAAGGACATACCTAGGGATCGTTGCGAGATACAAGATGGATGTCACCATTGCCAACTAGAAGGAAGTTCCTGCTGTGCAGAAGGAGTTGATCTGGGAGGACATTCAGGTATTACAATTAATCTCCAATGTGATTGGCTATAGTGATACAATTTAAATGTTGTTCTAACTGTTAAACCCACTTCATTATAACGCAGGCTGAATTTGATATACCTGAAGCGTTCGACCAACAGACTAAGAAGAAAATTCTGCAGACGGTAGGAGAGCAATGGAGGCAGTTCAAGTCCGACCTGACCAGAAAATTGTTTTGGCACAAGGAAAAGACGATGCCAATGCTGTCTACGAGAAATACGGCATCAGTAAGGAAAAATGGGACCAATTCTATGAGACACGTAAAGCCGCTTCCTGGGAGGTTAGCCGAGTTACATTGTTTTACAATTTCACAACTTTGAAGTCAAACAAGTGCTTTATTTTAACCCTATATATGTAATTCTTACAGGATGTTAGAAAAAAGGCCCAGGCCATCCAGAAGCTGAACACTGCCCCTCATGTGTTGTCTCGCGGGGGTTACGACTTGTTAGAGAAGAGATTGATGGACGAAAAACAAAAGAAAAAATTGGAGGAAGCAACCCGTGCTGATAGCACCGAGACCATCATTCACCCTCTGTCCCCTGTGAGACGACACGTCAAGTGGAAGCTGGCTCGCACGAAAAAAATCGGGGAGATGACTTCTGAGGCGGCACGCGAGATTGCTGAGAGGATTATAAGTCAAACAACAATCTCATACACATTTAATGAATTTTTGCATCACAAATGACAAAACTAATGTTCTACTTATTTTGATTGCAAGATTCCTTGGATGAGCAATCCACACAGGGTTCTTTTGTCGCCAGTGGACGTCAGGATGTCCTGACTGCTGCCATTGGACGACCAGAGCACCTCGGTCGTGTCCGTGGTGCTGGAGCCGGTGTTACCATCACACAGTACTTCGAACCGGCTCCATCATCCTCTCGCAAGTCAAAGTCTGGATCAATGGCGCCTGATGACTTAGATCGCCTGAAAGACAACATCAGGGTAGAGCTGGAGCAATCGATCACTGAAAGAGTTACGCAACAAGTGATGATGAGCTTCAGCCAGTTGCAGACCCAGATGTAGTCTCAGGGTGCCATGCAGCCTCCAGAGGTTCAGTCATGTCCTATTGGTGCCTGTGTCAGCACCAAGGAAAGCTGTGTCGATCCCTCGGGGAATGACCCAGACATGGGTGCATCTGACAGGCGTGAGTTGTATGTCGATGACAATCCTCCCCGCCTTGTTGCCCTTGGCAGAGTTTATGAGGGATTGACGACCGTGCACAGCGTCTCTCTTGCCACTGATCAGGTAAAGGTGAGTGTTGAGGAAGTACGAGATGCTGATGCTCGCGTCCTTGTATCCACTGACGAGGTTGAGTTAGTGGGGCAGACACTTAACACTTTCCTTGCTTGGCCGACACATCTTGTACAGACAATTTTGCATAAGGTTTTTCATGTTTGCCTTCTTTTTTCTCATTTACGAATGATTTGTCACATATAAAGTTAACCTGATCGTTCACTTATGGTTGTTAACTGTATAGGATAAACAAGAACCCAAGGGACTGGCGAAACCTGTAGATAAGCCAGAAAATATTTCTAATCCCTTGTACTAGATAACATTGACCATCCCCGATCTTTTCCTCAGACCCTTCTAGGTGCCATGGGACCCGGAGATGTTCGGGGTGCATAATGACAACTTCCCCTTGTACATCAAGCATGAGGATATTTTGGAGATCATCCATGGTGGTCAATGTCTCAACATCTCCATTATACAATTGTGGATTCCATAAGTCACTTGCAATTGACTAGCATTACTTGGTGAATTGTTTTATATTCTTGCATAATTGACTTTATTTTCACGGTACAATAGGCATATGAATGAATTAAGCCTGCAATCGGATCATGTCGATGTGCATGGATTCCTCGAGCCATAGTCCATATAGAGATCTGGCCAATCTCAATTTCAAATCGAGGACTATATGAAGAAATGGATGCAAAGTTCACAGAAACATGTCTACCTTGCACCGTATTTGAATGGGTAAGTATAAATGAGTATCACAATTTAATTAATGTATGTAGTATAATAACTTGTTTTTCGACAATGCAGTGCACATTGGCAACTGGTAGTTATATGTCCTGAGGCCAATGTAGTCGCCTGGTTCTGTTCGTTGCATAACAGGTCTGATAACTACCTTAAAGGAATTATTAAAATGGTAGGTTCTAATTTGTAACACATTTATGTTATTTCTATGGCATGAATATGTTAATTGTACACTATGCACGCATGTTTCTCTTAAGCAATGCTTTGAAGGGAGTCCATGACACTCAAGGAAATATATCAAAGGCTACTACTAAATGGATTGCGCTTAAAGTAAGTCTTCTAATAAATCATGGTTTATGTATTGAAAATAATTTTTATTACTATTTACACTAATTGCCATTTAACTTTGACTATGTTTTTCAATTTAGTGTAATAAGCAAAAAGGAAGCACTAAATGTGGCTATTATGTCATGCATTGGATGTCGACAATAGTCCAAGGAGGCTTCACAGATAACTGGGACATGGTAATTAATTGTCTAATTCAAAACTAATTTTTTTTACTTTTTTTTGTTTTGTACTTATTAAATTATGTTTTCTTATGTCATGCAGTATTTCACTGATGAAAGACCACTAGAAGCCGACACCTTGAAGGCTATTAGGGTTCAATGGGTGAAGTTTTTTCTTAAAATTAGAGATGACATATTAGTAGATTAGGTGGTTATTGGATTTTCAAAACAATTGTATAAACATTAGGTTAGGAAATTCTTTTATGTACATTGACACTATTGAAATTTATTTGTTATTGAAATATTAATTTATTTTAATGTATTGTGAAATTAGCTGGATCTAGTATTTAATTTACAGGTTGAAGAACTGCTAAAATTTAAAAAACAGACAAAATATTAAAAAAAAAATAAACAACATCTGTTTTTAGGGAAAACCGATGTTGTTACATAAAATCAACATCGTTTTTTGATAAAAATCAATGTTGTGGTGTTCCTTAACATCGACCGATGTTAATATTCCATCTTTTACACATTTTTATGTTTTTATTTATCAGATATAGACATCGATTATTGCTGGAAAACCGATGTTGTTTAGTTTCGTTAACATCGATTTTCAAAATCGATGTTAACTTGCACACATTCAACGTCGCCTAATTCAACATCAGTTCAAAACCGATGTGGAATGTCAAAAAGAACCGATGTTGAATGCTGTTTTTCTAGTAGTGATTTTCTTTTCCTCTAACCAACCATGTCTTCAACATAAGGTTTGGTCTATGTTGTAGTTCCTTTTCATCTCCAATTGAGTTTAAAGACAAGAAAGCTACCTAGCTACAAGGTTTGTTTCTAGCTATGTTCATTGATTATGTATATGATCTTCTCGCTGAGACATAGAGACAGTTAGTTTCTTTCTCTCTCTCTTGAAGAGATAGATAGAAATTATAAAATACCCAGAGTGGGAAAGTGTATAGTAATTAAAAAGTTGTCTCATGTGTGCCCTACTTCTGAATTTTTTGCTAGCTTGTTACCTCAAACAAAATTACAAAACTCTCTTTTTTGGTTCACATGTGTTCCTAGCTAGTTAAAACTCAGATTTCAAGCCTTTAAAAAAAACTGAGATTTACAAAGAATCTGGTTGGGCCACTGTTACTTGAAGATTACTGTAGAGGTTTGGAAACATGGCTCATATAGTTACAACATCCAAATAAACATCTAAATTAATTTGGCTTCAAGTTATCATTTTATGTTACTGATATACCAAATCCTTTGATATGTAGTTTACTCTTCTATCGAAGAGTTCTCACATACAGACATTGATCTCCCTCAATAATGAAGAAAATATAGATGAAGTTCAAATTTCTAACATTCCTGGTGGTGCAAATACCTTTGAGATATGTGCTAAGTTTTGTTATGGCATGACTATTACCCTCAATGCTTACAACGTAATAGCAACTCGATATGTAACAGAGTATCTTGGAATGCATGAGGCCATTGAGAAAGGGAACCTCATTTACAAGATTGATGTTTTCCTTAGCTCTAGCATTTTCCGTAGTTGGAAGGATTCAATCATCCTTCTTCAAACTTCAAAGTCTATGTTACCCTTGGTTGAGGACCTAAAGGTTGTCAGCAATTGCATTGAATCTATAGAAAATAAGGCATGTGTTGATGTATCCAAAGTTGATTGGTCCTATACCTATAACTGGAAGAAGCTTCCAGAGGAAAATGGGATTGAGTCAAACCAGAATGGACTCAGAACTCAATTGGTGCCAAAAGACTGGTGGGTAGAAGATTTATGTGAGCTTGAAGTTAATTTGTACAAGTCCGTGATTAAAAATATTAAATCCAACGCAGTTCAATCTAACGAAGTAATTGGCGAAGCTTTGAAAGCTTATGCTTTTAGAAGATTGCCAAATTTCAGCAAGGGTATGATCCAGTGTGGGGATGTGTCAAAGCATCATTTAATAGTTGAAACTGTAGTGTAGTTTCTGCCTACTGAGAAAGGCAGTGTTCCTTGTAGGTTCTTACTCAAGTTATTGAAAGTGTCCATTTTTGTAGAATCAGAAGATAGGATTAAAGAAGAGTTGGTAAAGAGAATTGGGCAGTAACTGAAAGAGGCTTCTGTAAGTGATATTTTGATTCAAGCACCAGATGGGGCTACAATATATGATGTTAGTATAGTACAAAACATTGTTAGAGAGTTTTTTTTATGAAGAATGACAAAGCTGAGATTGAATCAGTTGGGGGTGATGAACTTGAGGGGATAAGAAAACCAGGGATTTTATCAGATGCTTCCAAGCTGATGGTTGCAAAGCTCATAGATGAGTACCTTGCTGAAATAGCAAAAGATCCCAATTTACCTTTGTCAGAGTTTGTTAATCTTGCTGAGTTAGTGTCTAGCATCTCTTCTCCAGCTCATGATGGCTTTTATAGGGCTATTGATACATATCTGAAGGCAAACTGTTCTTGAGAAGGGAATTCTTTGATTCAATTTGCATATTTCATTTTAGATTTGTTATAGTGTGCTTATACACTTTGGTATTTCAATATAGAAAAATCTATGTGCTCAATATACAGTCATATTTTAGCTTCACCACTAGCATTTACTATATGATAGTGACTTCCTTTTAGAAAGTTGTATGTGGAGGTAACTAATTCATTCATTCTACTTTTTCGTTGCTTCCAAACACTACAGTAGCACCCTGGGATCAACAAAAGCGAAAAGAAGAGGATATGCAAGCTGATGGATTGTAGAAAGCTATCAATTGACAAGTGCTTGCAATGGAAGCTTAAGGACCGGGACAACTAACCCAAAAGACGAGTTGGATGTTGTGGCCACAACTGAGGAGCTGAAGGCATTAAGAAAGGAACTTGCATCATTGAGGCCGAGCAATGGAGTTGGAAACAATGACAAAGATGGAGACACCAAATCCAGCATGGACAAAGCTGTCAAGGGCAAGGTGAAACGGTTGCTCAAGTCAAAGAAGTCTTTCATTAAGATTTGGGCCAGCAAAGGGGGACAAGGTCAGAGAGTATGAGTTCTGCTAAACCAGAAGAAGCCAAATCTGCTCCATCCAGAAATAGCAGGCATTCAGTTTCTTGAAAGTAGTAGTTTGGTTCATTTTGTTGGCTTTTCTATTATTGTTTCTTCTATTTCTTTTTACTAGTTTCACCAAGACAAGATTCCCCAACAATAGTGGTTTATCTTTTCTATATTGAGTAGAGTACATATAGTTTAAAATAGTAGAATTGTGAAGAATGGAAATCATGTAATCCAAACATCTATTCTATCAAATAGTTGTATAAACCGCCCTTTGCACTTCATTGGAATTGAAAGCTCACCCCATTTCTTAGTAATATTCAAGGAACCTGATGGTATAAATAGATAGTTACCACTTACCACTGTAATTATAACATCAGTAACTTACTGTCATGTGTTTGGGTGAAAATCTGACAGGACCTCAGGGTCTGTTATTTCGTGCCTAATGTTTTAATAACCAAAAGTGTTCTATAAAAGATGTGCGAATAGTAAATTCGTCTAGTGGTTAAAATAAAGCTATTATTGTGGAAGGGTCTAAGAGACTGCCAGATAACACATGCATTAACATTTTGTGGACCATTATTTTAGTTTGCAGTCAAACCAATTGTTTTTGCATATAATTTAATGTCCACTTGTAGATTCTTTGAAGATTCATTTTCATTTAGTTTACTATGGTACAAGGGAGAATTAGTTCGGCTGTAATCCAAAGTGAGACTTCAACATACATTACTTTCCATCTCGAATATAAAGAGAAAAAAAACTTATGTATGTTAGAAATAAGACCACTACATCAATAAGAGGAACTCCTCCCTCTGCTGATTCGAAGTGAACATGATGAATAATGCTATCAACTTAAAACAAACTTTGTATCTACGCCACAAAATTTTCCATACATAACTATGTGTATGAAATCATTAAATTGGAAGTAGTTGTTTACCCAAACGACAACAGTAATAAAGCATAAGCAATAGGAATGCGGCTTCAACAGTGACCGACGAAATGGATATGGGGTCGAAGGTCATCAGACTCAAAGCTTCTCGGAGTGAAGGGACGCGCAGTGTAAGGGTTCGGGTGTCCACGTGGCACTTTAATATTATAATATTACAATTACTTGGTAGTTATGATAATGACGACCCTGCAACAAAGACCGGGTTTGCGCTTCTTAAATGAGTGTCAACAAGGAACCCGGATTGGAGTGACCGGGTAGACACTTCGTAAGATAGCATCGCCTTTAGAGGCAATGCTGACGTGGAAGAAAGCGCTGATGAAGAGATAGGAACCCGGATAAGGAAGGAAATAGCTACCGGGTAGCGATCCCGGATGAGCTCATATGGTGTAAGTTTTCCCCCAAGGTTACCGAGTAATGAACCCGAAGGAATTCGGATGAGGTCGAAAGAGGGCGGAAACCTTGGACATGGGAAGCGCCAAGGTAGGAGCCCAAAAGAACTCGGACGAGGTCGGATGAGGTCGGAACCTTGAAATCGGGAGACGCCAAGGTAGAAGCCCGAAGGAACTCGGACGAGGTCGGAAGAGGGTGGAACCTTGGACTTGGGAAGTGCCAAGGTAGGAGCCCGAAGGAACTCGGACGAGGTCGGACAAGGACGGACCCAGCACTATGCAATCGATTACATATGCATTGTAATCGATTAGATGAAGAACATTGGGCTTTATAAAATACCGAGTAAGGAACCCAGACGACCTCGAATTTCACAAAGTGTCGAGGACGGAATCCCACGTTAGGCAATCAATTACTTAAGCCTTGGTAATAAATTAAAACGCACAGTATACATTCGATACCGTAAACCTATACAAGGGTGTTCGGGTTACGTGTGCCGAGTTGCACAAGGTAGGTTTTGGTGGGTGATCTGAACCCAGCAGCGAGTGGGTGCTATGACTTAGCTGGATTTTGACATCTGGCACTATTGGCGCGTGCATCACGCGCCAGGGTCATTCATATAGACCACTTCTCTCATTTCAACGAAAAAACTATCGTCGTCTTCCGTTCTTTGTATCCTCCATTTCCGAGTGAGATAAATTCATAGCCACCCACCCTTAACCAGAAACCCTGTGCATGCAACTGAAAAGTTGAAGGGAACCACCCACAGCTAAGTTCCCACCGTAACTTCTTCTGAAAACCTTCTGACGGAGATATCGGATTCTCCAAAGAACTCTCGCAGAGTTTCACCTCTGAAGAAAGGAGGCAGTTCTGAGGACGTTCAAGCTTAGAGAATTGTTCTCTAGTTCGTTAACACTTTAGAGGTAAGAAACACAGGTTAAACCTTGAAACCTAACTGTTATGGGTTTTAGGGTTCGGGATAGAGAGATCCTTTTGGGGGTCTGCATGTCGTCGGTTGGGTGACTAGTCCTTATAACCTGTGAAAGAATGTTGTTTCTTTACATGCAACGGTTGAGAACCGCTTTTGATTGCTTACATGCATGTATGTAGGGCGCAACGCTGAGGATAGTGGTGCTCGGAACCGCAAGGTTGAAAGAACGAGAATAGAGCTTAGAACAGGTAAGCTCTCTGTTCTTGGGAGTTCTTCCCCTTGACGGTGTTCCACCATACTCTGAGGGAGTGATGGTTATTGTATGTCACGGTGCATGTATTGAAATTGTGTGTTATTGCTTTTGATTGAGAACATGTATATGATTTGCACTGTGATGATATGTTGTGATGTATAAGACTTCTCTGGCCAGTAAAATGGACAAATATGGACTTCCCTTAGAGCCAAAGTGATGTGAAACAACTCTAAGTGGTCAATTAGTATATATGAAAACCCTGAGAGAGAATGCATATTAAGTTGGATGAACCTCTCTTGGAAGGGCTATATACATCCACGTAGAACCCGGAGGGAATGGGCCCATAAAGTTGGATGGTCTTCCTCAGGTGGTGTCTGCCCGAAGTCCTGGGGGAATGTGGCCATTAAGTTGGATGGTCTTCCTCAGGCAATGATATACGAGAGTATGTGCCCATTAAGTTGGATGACCTTCTCTTGTATATTTGTGTGATTGTATACATGTGATGTATTTATGAAAGCCGGGATGGCTACCTTGTGCAATACCTGTTTTGATAATATGTATCGTGGAAGGGAACCCAGGGAAGGAGGAGCCTTCCAGAACCGGAGTTTACTGAGATTATTATCTCACCCCGGTTAGGGGTTATATGTGTTGTAGGTGATGAGCACCGAGAGGACGGTGGATCCTGGGGCAAGAGGCCCAAGTAGTGGAGCAGTTCGAGAGATCCCAGACAAGGAGTCGAGCCGGTACGGGTTCCGTACGAATCTTAGCTTATTTTGAGAGCATGTTGGCTCTATATTTCACTTTATATATATATATGTATATAGGCGTTTTGTAACCCGGCCCTGGGGGGAAATCGTACCCAGTATATGATGTTTATTTTGAGCACTCACCATGAATAATGTACAAATTATATTATTATTATTTTGACGCACAATGACATTACCCTCTTTACGTGCTTCCTAATTTATTATTGTTATTAATTGTTGTGCTTTCTGACATAATTTAATGATAACAACCGGATGCATACGGGGTGTTACACGCAGGGGATATTTGAAGTCCGAAGAACGCTTTGTTGGCGATTCGGAAGTGATTTGAAGTTGGGTGTAGAAGGAACTAGGCTAGGGAGTGTGCTGTTATGTTGAGAAACGCTTCATAAAACCTAATTTGAAAATTGGGACAGCAATGAACGACGACGGTTTGCTATAAAAATCATATTTGAATTTTTTTAAAATGAAGACGATTTTAGATAACCGTCTATGAAGCTTATAAAACGACAACAGTCTTGTTCAAACCGTCTTCTTTTTGTATACGAAAAATGCAAAATTTTCCAAATAATTACAAAATTGCCACTACCTAGCCTACTAAGACGGTTTTGGCACAACCGTCGTGGAACGCCTGTCGTAAAAATGTACATTTGTAGTAGTGATTAGTTCTTTCCAAAATCAATGTTTTAAGTATTATAAAACATCGTTTTTGGCATAATCGATATCGTTTGTTCTTTTTTGGGCTATTAGCTACTACTATACCACATAGATTTTGGAGAGAATCGATGTTACATAGTTTATGTCAGTATCGATTTTTGTAATTGATGTTAAAAATGATCTACTTTTAACGACGATTGTTTTAACGTTGGTTTAAAATTGATGTTAAAATGTTAAAAATAAATGTTAAAATAATATTTTTTTGGTAGTGTTGGCTCTTTCACTTTTCTATCCATCTTTTCTCAAACTGCTAACTTTGGTGGAGAAAAGAGGTTGCAAAGAGAGTTTCTAAGGGGAGAAGGGTAATAAGTTGGCTTGGGTCAAATGGGACATGATTAGCACCCCCAAAGAGGCCGGAGTATTAGGAGTTAAAAATTTGTGGTTATTTCATGTTGCTCTTTTATCCAAATGGAGGTGGAGGAGATTGAAATCTCCACAGAATTTATGGTGCAAGGTGTTGAAGTTTAGGTATTGTGATGTAATAGGTTGGGGCGGATGTAGAATGACTGGAAAAGCTTCAAAATGGTAGAAGGAAACAAATGGTTTGAAAATAATATGGCTTGTCATACGGGTAATGGAAGTAAAGTTGATATGTGGAAAAAAATGGATGAAAATGGGTGAAGGACACAAACGGTTTGAAAAATAATGTGGCTTGGCATATGGGTAATGGTGTTGAGTAAACTTAAAAGATTAATGGGTTTAATCAGTAATGTTTAGGAGAATGAAAGGTTAAGAGTCAACAATGATAGTAGTTTATGGCTGTGAATGACTATAATGGGGTTTGATTGTAGTTTATGACTATGAATGGCTATAATGGGTTTTGATGGTGGGTTACGGCCATTAATAGGATTTAAGCCTTTTAAATTGTTGAAGCGCATATTATAGTATATAAAAATATCATTGTAATGTTTGACAAAAAGAGAAAAGGAGAGAAAAAAAGAGGAGAGAGGAGAGAAAAAGAAAAAAGAGAAAGAAGTTGAATAAAGTTTTTTTTTATAGAAATTGTTTTCTCTACAAGCTCTCCCGGCATAAATTTTTTCAATTCTACAAATTGGTATTAGAGCCAATGACAAGTATGATCAACAATGTGCCGTTACCTCTCGACTAGCGAAAGCGAACTACGAAAATTGGAGCATCCAAATGAAAGCTCTTCTCAAGTCTCAAGATGGTTGGGAGGTGGTCCAAGAAGGTTTCGAAGAACCGGCAACTACCACGAGATTAAATGCGGCTCAACAAAAGGCGTTTAAAGAGATGCAATTGAAAGATAAGGCAGCTTTGTACCTGTTGTTTCGAGCTGTTGACGAGTCGAGCTTTGAGAAGATTACGAGTACGACAACTTAAAAAGAAGCGTAGACATTTTGGCAAATGTCTATAAAGGAGCTGATCAGGTTAAACAAGTCTGCCTTCAAACACTTCATGGTGAGTTGGAAGGCATAAAGATGAAGGAGTCGGAAGGGGTCTCCGAAAACATCACGCATGTTCAAACTGCGGTGAACCAACTCAATCGAAACGGAGAAGCATTAATTGATGCGCGAGTTGTAGAGAAGATTTTGAGGTCGTCAAAAATTTCGAGAATGTCATATGTGCTGTAGAAGAGTCAAAGGACCTAACAAAGCTCACGGTCGATGAGCTTTCCGGTTCTATAGAGGCACACGAACTTTGTAAGAAGAAGAAGGAGGAGAAGACACTCGAGCAAGCACCTCAAGCCAAGGCATCAATAAAAGATGAAAAGGTACTCTATTCTCAAAACTTTCGAGGTAGAGGGCATGGCTATGGAGGTCGAAGATATGGTTGCGTTAGTAGAGGCCGTGGTCAAGAAGGGTATTATGAGGAGAGGGAGCAATCAAACCAACAAAATTGGCGTGGAAGAGGACGCAATCATGGGAGAGGTGATCGATCGAATTATTCCAATATTCAGTACAACAAGTGTGGCAAATATGGTCACTATGCGAAGGATTGCTACACTGATAAGTGTTACAATTGTGGCAAGGTGGGGCATTTTGCAAAAGAATGTGGAGTCGAGAAAAAGGTGGAAGAGACAACCAACCTAATCACCGAAGATGAGGAGGCAAAAAAAGGTTTTCTTTTGATGGCACACAATAAAGTCAACACCAACAACGAGATTGTGTGGTACCTTGACACGGGTGCGAGCAACCATATGTGCAGGCACAAACACCTATTCAAAGAGATGCGAAAGGTTGAACCTAGGCATGTCTCATTTGGAGATGCATCGAAGGTTGAGGTCAAAGGCCAAGGTACGATTTGTTATTTACAAAAGGATGGCTTAGTTGGGTCAATCCAAGATGTGTATTATGTACCGGACCTCAAGAGCAACATTTTGAGTATGGGGCAACTCATGGAGAAAGGTTATTCGGTACTTATGAAAGACCGGGTATTACACTTGAAAGATAAGCATGGGCATTTGGTCGTTTGAGTTGAAATGGGGAGAAATCGCATGTTCAAGCTGAATTTGAGAAGTGTTCAAGAAAAATGTTTGCGAGTTGACGTAGAAGACAAGGTAGGAGTTAATGAAGCAAGCTGGTGCGATTGGAATAACTCAACGGAGGTTATCAACGAAAATGGAGGATCATCAACTGCTATACCAACAATCATACCGACAAATCCTGAAACTACCAATGATGAAGATGAATCACAACAACCCAAAATGTAAAGTTTGCAAGACTTGTATAATTCGACAAATGAGGTACATATTGTATGTCTTTTGGCAAATTCCGAGAATATAAGTTTTGAAGAGGCGGTGCAAGACAAAAGGTGGCAAACTGCCATGGATGAGGAGATTAAAGCAATTGACCGCAACAACACATGGGAGTTAGCGGAGTTTCCGAAAGGATGTCAGCCCAATGGTGTGAAGTGGGTGTTCAAAACAAAAAAAGAAATTGATCGGCATGAAGGATGGTAGAAACTTTTAAGTTTACGGAGGAATTTTGTTGAGTAAACATAAAAGATTAATGGGTTTAATTAGTAATTTTTAGGAGAATGAAAGGTCAAGAGTCAACAATGATGGTAGTTTATGGCTATGAATGACTATAATGGGTTTTGATTGTAGTTTATGGCTATAATAGGTTTTGATGGTGGGTTATGACTATTAATAGGATTTAAGCATACTTATTAATCTTGGATAGCGGCACGTAGCGGCCACCCCTAAAAAATGCTATAGCGCTATATTGGGTAGCGCTACACCGCTACAATGAAGTACATAAGTGAATATTATTCTGAAATCTGAATTCTGAATTATATAAATATCAAACATAGAGGACTAAAATATCAAACATAATACACCCAAAAAAAATATGACATAAATATCAAACATAGAGGACTAAAACAAACTCAGTAAATGACACATACTTAATGTCAAACATGAAAAATGAAAAATTAGAAGTCATAAATAGCAAAATGAAGGCTAAAGTCTCAAAAACTACCACAGAAATGTCAAATCTAAATTTAAAAAAGGAATTTGAACATTAAACATATGAATATAAAACAAAAAAAATATATAAAATAAACATTTGCAAAATGCAGATAATATAGAAAATTATAAGTCTAACAAAAATAAAATAGTCCAATAATAAATTAATGAACAATAAAAAAACAAAAAATAATTAGACTAGAAGAAAAAACTATAAACAAATAATAAATAGACTAGAAGAAAAAACAAATATATGAATATAGTTTATATAATAAAAAACAAATAGAAAAAAATTTACTGAATACTGAATTACTGATAAAATAAAAATATAATATAAAAGTAAAACTAACCAGTTTAGAAGAGTTGAATGCTTAGGAGAGTTGAATGCCTAGTCTTTGTGTTTATCAAATATTATAAAAGAGGGTTTCTGTCTTAAAAAAAAGGAGAGTTTTTATATTAGACTTATAACTTATTTACTAGTAGGCACTAGCAACACCAATATAATTACGACACCAATATAATTACGGGAGGAGAAACGACGCTGGGACCTAGGAGAATTTTTATAAATACTAAATTACTAATTAGTATTTAGTAATTACCAGCCAATATTTACTTTACATTTTAATAGCGGCACTGCGGCACCAATAAAGAAGGGCACGACACCAGTGCAGGAGTGCACGTTGCTTTTGTTTGACCATTTACGAGCTTGACCAATAGCGGAACAGCACCTCAGCAACCTCGATTTCGCTTGGTCTTCTTCCTCCATGGGTCATTTCGTTTCGTCTTCCTCAGCTTCCTCAACACACCGCTCCGCGACTGTTTTTTCCGCCATTCCCACCTGCGACAGCGGCCGGTACCGTCGCTTTCTCATTTTCCCTGTTGCGGTGTGGTCTGTTGCGGTCGGCCGCCGCACCGCACCGCTATTCCGCTATTTGGCGCAGTAGCGCCGCTATTGATAACATAGGATTTAAGCCTTTTAAATTGTTGAAGGGCATATTATAGTACATAAAAAGATCATTGTAATGTTTGACAAAATGAGAAGAGGAGAGGAAAAAAGAGGAGAGAGGAGAGAAAAAGAAAAAGAGGAGAGAAAAGAGAAATAAATTGAATAAAGTTTTTTTTATAGAAATTATTTTCTCCACAAGCACTTCTGGCATAAATTTTTTCAATTCTACAAATGGAAGTAAAGTTGATATGTGGAAACAAATGGATGGGAGATCAAACTTTGGAGAACAAGTATAGCACAATTTACTTGAACTCGGAAAATAAAAACTGCAAAATTTGGGAAATGCGATATTGGTTGAATGGTAAATGGGAATGGCTATTTAGTTGGAGAAGTGGCTAGTTTGATCAAGAGAATCCCTTGGTCCTGCAATTCATGAATGATATTCAATCGATGCAACTTGCTGAGTTTGGGGAGGATGGCTGGATTTGGAATCGTTGCGATTTTTATATGGAAGATTTTGCAGGATAAAATTCAATCCAAAAGCAACCTGAGGAGAAAAACATCCAGATCCAAGAAGATGATATTTCATGCTCGTTTTGTCACACTACTACAAATGCCAATATTTACGACGGTTAAAAACAATTATTTAAGACGATTCTTAGACCGTAGTCGAATTGGGCGTCGTTGTTAAGCGTCGATTTCAACGACGGTCGAAAGACCGTCTTTGTATAGCCCATTTCTACGACGGTCCTTGATTGGAACCATCTTTGTTTTAAGTGTTTTTTTTTTCACACTAAACAAAGACGGTCCTTCATAGGAACCGTCTTTGATTTAGTTTTCTTTTTCACACTAAACAAAGGCAGTCCTTCATAGGAATCGTCTTTGATTTAGTTTTTTTTTAACCTGTAATTTTTTTTTTTTTTTTTGCCTTTAATTTTTTTAGCTCATATCCATAAAATAATATCACTAATTTATGATATAATCAAACTTCAAGAATACATATATTTTCGATATTATATATATATATATATATATATATATATATATATATATATATATATTCACAATCGATAGAAACATAAAGCAAGCTTACTTTCTTCTTGAACATTGAGCCTAAGCTGCAATGAATTTGATATTATTACTTTCAAGTCCTTCACATGGATAACAAGATACATACCTTTACCTTTGTTGCATCACTAGAGTAATGTATGCCTTTTTACAAGTTATCTACCAAATCTTTCTAATATTTTACGAAGAAAGCATTCTCTAATACAAATCATATAATATAATAGCTTATTACGTATAGATGTTACATGATAGTATAATATTACATGGGATAAAATAATATTAATTAAGTTGAGAATTATCATAACAATTATAAAAAATAAACTTTCAAGGTCATCAATGCAAAAATAACATTAGTTCCTTTTTAATTGTTTTATATTATTTTATTTAATAGTTTTAAAAAAGGAAAATTCAAAAATCAATAGTATATACAATCAGCCACTGTTTTTTTACACTTCCCTTTGCATGTGATATATACAATCAAATTTTATTGTAAACTAGGATGGCAAGAAGACAATTATATGTAACAATCATTTCAATGCTTATGTAGAACGAAAGTAGTCATATTTTCCTTAAAAGAATAAAAGGCTGTCACCTTAATGAATGTGGTTATGCTTTAACGATTTTAGTTTTTGTTTTCCCAAGATGGAGAAATGAATAAAAGGAATATCATAGGGAATTAGAACGAAGTTTGATTGATAATTTATGTAAACATACCTTTTGCAGTATTGCCAATTTATGGTTAATACCAGAAGCATCCTCCCCCTTCTGAGATGACTCCTGAAACTGCCACACACACACACACACACGATTATACAGTCATTGCAGGAAATATAAAAAACGAAAAGAAGATTTGTTACTTTATTGGTTGGAAAAATAAATATTGATTTTTACAAGTCTGTTTCATTGAGTGCCAACTCTATTATCTTGGTGCAGATATATCATAAACCCGTTAGCGGTTACTAGCTACTCAATTTAAGAAGGATACGGTGTGAACTGTGAAGCACTACCAACCAAATAACTAACAGGAACTCATGATTTCTATATTTTTTTAATATGAAGTGGCCTTATAGGAACATTGTTAGGTTAAACGTTTAAATAAATATTGTTTTATGTAGTTTGAATTTTAAAAGGAGTAATATGGGTAGATAAGATATAGAGATAAGATATGAGGATAGATAAGATATGGAGAAAGAGATATTATAGAAAGATATTAGAGAAGATATTGTTTAGATTTGAATTTGAATTGTTTTAGGTTTAGGGTTTTGGTGCTTATAAATAGCACATTATGTAAAGAGCTCTGAGTGGCTTTGGCAGACTATTATCAATAATATTAGAGAGTTTACGCCCCCAGTAAATTTGTGAGTGTTTGTGTTTGTGTGAGTGCACCAGTGAGTGTGTGAGAGTGGGCCTGAAATATCACAACGAGTGAATTTGTGATATCAAATTGGTATCAGAGCTGAGAGAGAATGGAGAGTGGTCCGAGTGGTAGTCTGCCATTACCCCGCCTTACGAAGGCTAACTATGAGAACTGGAGTATCCAGATGAAGGCTCTGTTGGGAGCTAATGATAGTTGGGAGATTGTCCATGATGGTTTCGAAGAACCACAATCCACGACAGGATACACGGCGGGGCGGAACAAAACGTTGAAGGAGATGCGATTGAAAGACAAAGGCGCGTTGTACATGATGCTCCGGGCTGTTGATGATTCCAGATTTGAGAAGATCGCAGGCGCAACAACGTCAAAAGAGGCGTGGGACATTCTTGCGAATGTCTATAAGGGAGCTGATCGAGTCAGGCAAGTCAGACTTCAAACTCTCCGAGGAGAGTTGGAGGCAATGAAGATGAAGGAAGGAGAAAGCGTATCCGATTTTGTTACTCGGATTCAGACCGTGGTGAATCAATTAAAGAGAAGTGGAGAAATGTTGCCCGATGCCAGAGTGGTAGAGAAAATTCTGAGGTCTCTCACTGATGACTTCGAGAATGTTGTATGTGCGATTAAGGAGTCAAAGGACTTAGCAACGTTCACCGTTGACGAACTTGCGGGTTCATTGGAGGTGCATGAACAGAGAAAGAAAAAGAAGAAAGAGGAGTCACTGGAGCAAGCACTTCAGACGAAAGCTTCAGTCAAGGACGAGAAAGCGCTCTATTCTCAAAATTTTCGAGGTAGAGGACATGGTCGAGGTGGACGTGGATATGACCGAGCTGGTAGAGGCCGAGGTCAAGAAGGGTGGAATAGAGAGCAGGCTGAATCAAGTCAACAGAATTGGCGAGGAGGCCGAGGACGTGGAAGAGGCCGACATTCAAATGTAGAATGTTTCAAATGTGGAAAGTACGGACACTATTCGAGAGATTGCAACGACTCGGATAGGTGTAACAACTGTGGCCGAGTTGGTCATTTTACGAAGGACTGCCGAGCCGAGAGAAGAACGAATGAAACTGCAAATTATGCTGCAGAAGAAGTAAAAGATGGAGGACTTTTGATGATGGTTGGAGGTGTAGCTAACCAGACATCCGAGATGGAGTGGTTTATAGACACTGGTGCAAGCAATCATATGTGTGGGTACAAGCATTTATTCAGTAGCTTGAGAGAAACAGAAGTCGGACATGTATCGTTTGGAGACGCTTCAAAGGTCGGTGTGAAAGGCCGATGTACGATTAGTTTCTTGCAGAAAGATGGACGAGTTGGACGTATTCAAGATGTGTATTACATGCCAGAACTCAAAAGTAATATTCTGAGCGTGGGACAGTTGATGGAGAAAGGTTACTCGGTTATTATGACAGACCGAGTTCTTCTATTGAAGGAGAAGCAAGGACGACTGATAGCCCGAGTGCAGATGGAGAAGAATAGAATGTTCAAGTTAATCTTGAGATGTGTGGAGGTCAGCTGTTTGCAAGCCGAGATGAATGATGAAGCATCCTTGTGGCATCGTCGGTTTGGGCACCTTCACTTTGGAGGCCTAGCCGAGATGGTGAATAAAAATTTGGTGGTCGGATTGCCGAGAATGAACTGTGAGAGGAGATTTTGTGAAGATTGTGTGCTGAGCAAACATACGAGGAGTCCATTTCAGAGGTTGGCCAGATACCGAGCACGGCGACCACTAGAACTAATTCATACCGATGTGTGTGGACCTATTACTCCCGGGTCCTTCAGTGGAAAGAGGTATTTTGTTACATTCATAGATGATTTCAGTAGTAAAACTTGGGTGTATTTGCTGGAAGAAAAATCCAAGGTGTTTGAAGTGTTCAAGAAGTTCAAAACGATGATTGAGAATGCAACTGGAAGTAGGATCAAGTCGATACGATCAGACCGAGGTGGAGAGTACACATCAAATGCATTTAGGAGGTACTGCGAGGAGTATGGCATCAGAAGGTTCTTGACGGCACCATACTCACCTCAGCAGAATGGAGTAGCAGAGAGGAAGAATCGAACCATCATTGACATGGTGAGATCAATGTTGAAGACGAAGAGTATGCCGAAGGAGTTTTGGGGGGAGACTGTTCTGTGTGCTGTATATGTACAGAACCGCTGTTCGCATTCCATACTTAATGGAAAGACCCCACAGGAATTATGGATCAGCCAAAAGCCATCAGTGGGCCATTTGAGAGTTTTTGGGAGTGTGGCATATGCACATGTCCCGGATCAGCAAAGAAGCAAGTTAGATGACAAGAGCAGGAAGTATATCTTCATTGGATATGACGAGAAGATGAAGGGATACAAGCTGTTAGATCCCAGCACCCAGACGATAATGATAAGCCGAGATGTGAAAGTGAATGAAGACGATGAGTGGAATTGGAGTAGTCCATCCGAGATCAAATCAGATCCTGAAAAGATGGTGATACAAGACGAGAAGGAAGTCGGATCACCGAGTTGGATCCCGGCAAGGAGTGAGACAGATGAAGACGAGATGAGACGACCCCGGATGAGGACTTTGCAGGATTTGTACGAGTCAACAAGCGAAGCCCATCTTGTTTGTTTGTTGACAGACTCTGAAGAAATAAGGTTTGAGGAAGCAATCCGAGATGAGAAGTGGCAAAGTGCCATGGATGAAGAGATCAAGGCTATTGAGCGGAATGATACGTGGGAGTTGACCGAGCTGCCGAAAGGAAGTCAGCCCATTGGAGTCAAATGGGTGTATAAGAAGAAAATGAATGCTGATGGAGAGATAGAGCGATATAAAGCCCGGCTAGTAGCTAAGGGGTATTCGCAAAAGGCAGGAGTAGACTATGATGAGGTGTTCGCACCTGTTGCGAGAATGGAGACGATCAGATTGTTGATCTCGCAAGCAGCTCAGTATGGATGGCCGATTTATCAGATGGATGTGAAGTCGGCATTTCTGAATGGTGTACTTGAAGAAAAGGTGTATCTCGAACAACCACCGGGATACTTGAAGGGCGGAGAAGAAAAGAAAGTATTGAGATTGAAGAAGGCTTTGTATGGACTGAAACAGGCACCGAGAGCCTGGAATACCTGCATTGATGCATATTTCAAGGAGGACGGTTTTGAACAATGTCCCTATGAGCATGCCATATATGTTAAGAAGAAAGGTGATGGTTTATTGCTTGTAGCTTTGTATGTTGATGATTTGATTTTCATGGAGAAGTGCAAGAAGATGATGGGAATGAGAGACGGAAGAAATATTTAAAGTTTATGGGGGAATTTTGTTAGGTTAAACGTTTAAATAAATATTGTTTTATGTAGTTTGAATTTTAAAAGGAGTAATATGGGTAGATAAGATATAGAGATAAGATATGAGGATAGATAAGATATGGAGAAAGAGATATTATAGAAAGATATTAGAGAAGATATTGTTTAGATTTGAATTTGAATTGTTTTAGGTTTAGGGTTTTGGTGCTTATAAATAGCACATTATGTAAAGAGCTCTGAGTGGCTTTGGCAGACTATTATCAATAATATTAGAGAGTTTACGCCCCCAGTAAATTTGTGAGTGTTTGTGTTTGTGTGAGTGCACCAGTGAGTGTGTGAGAGTG
>QARZ01040906.1:121330-132823 GCA_013407115.1 Glycine latifolia
AGCCTGAAATATCACAACGAGTGAATTTGTGATATCAAATATTTCCTATGCAATTGCACACAATTAACTAACAGGAAAAAACATCCATATTTCCTTGCTTGGTTGACTCACCAGCACTTGTTTTCCCTTTCTTCTTTGGTGGCCTGAATAGGATCTTGCAAAGATACCAATGCAAATAAGACCAAATAAAGAAGTAACACATGGGAATCACACCATGTAAGACCAAATAAGACCAAATATTTTGGTGATTTCAGTTCAAGAAGAAAACTAATTACTTAAAATGAACTCTCCCTAACCAACGCGTGTATGATTTGGATATGTATATTTGGACTTTAATTGGGTGGCAAAGAAATTTCAGTGGAATTGACAGATTTTAAAATTAGAGCTCAATACACAGGCAATAACAAATTGCTTCACAATCCTATTGTGTATCTGTTAAGGAGACACTCCCATAAAGAGACCATGACCCAAATACCAAATAGAGGCCATCAAAATGATTACGTCCCATGTCAGATTTAAGCTAAGAAGAATCCTTAAAGATATAGGCATTTCACATCAGCCAAATACACCATAGAGTGGCATAAATAGCAGAATCCTGTTATCCTATAAGCCTCACCCTTCTTAATTCTGCCAAAGCCCCTGAAGCTAATAAAATAAAATATTCCAAGTTGCTGTAGAGCATTTTAAAGGCAAATCAAAAGTAGAAACTAATAATTTAGACTAATTGCAGTAACAAAGAAAGCAAATGCAAAATCATTGTAAACAATATGATTCAAGATAACATGCCAATCAAACAAACCATTCTTTTATTTTTGCCTCGTCTGATTCACTACTTTCCCTTATAGTAGTTTGAGTTTGATTTTCCACTATGTCATTATTAAACATCAACAACTACCATACTTGCGAGGCATGATTAGTAATTAACATCATAAACATTCACATCACCTTGCAGAAATGCAAGTCATGTACACCCGTTGCAATAAAATTAGGTACAGACATCCCATCATAAAATTGATGTACTTTAGGTATAAAGTTATCCCAGAAAACTGCTGAAATAAAAATTTAAGATACCAAATTTACCTGCTTTTAACAAATAATCGCCGATAAGAAAAAGGTGCAGGAAATATATCCCCATATAAAGGTTTTGCCTCCTGATAAGTGCCCTAATTCAGTTAAAATCATGTTTTAAATAAAGGCACTTATCCTTTGATTTCATAAGCTTTTATCAAAAATTTACCCTAAACCTAGTTAAATAGCTCCTATTGCTTGTATACATGTCATTCGTCATATTTCGGAAGATTAATCCAACATGTTTTGTATTTTGATAGATTCTGAGGATTTCCAGGGCTTCCGAAAACAAAAAGCAAGCAAATAGGGATCATAAAGCAAACCTGGGAGGTGCATCAAGTAAATTAGGCCCAAGCCCCAAAAAGAATTCTCCAGAAAGTGCTTTAACTTGCTTGGGCGAGTGAATATAGTGGTATCTGGTCGCTTGGGCAAGCAACAAACAGCAAGTGGCCTCCGAGTGGGCCAAGTGGACATGCAAATGGGCCTTAAACTCACTTGGGTGAGTAAAACATGAAGGAAATGGTTGCTTGGGCGACCAAACACGACCAGGCCAGCCCTTATAAATACCCAAGCACCCCTCAAGGCCAACATCACTTCTTGAACTCAAATTTCTTCTCCTCCTTGCTTCTTTCAAGTTTTTTCCTTAGTTTTTTTGTAGTAAATATTAGTAGTAGGTAGATTAGGAAAGTGAGAGAAGTGAGATTTAGTGTGCGATGGGGCCCTTCATCAATTCTTCTCTTAAGGAGGTTCTCTCCATGCTTGGTTAGTTTCTCTTATGGATTGGGTGTAATCTTCTACTTTTAAGTATCTCTTTTAATATTTATTTATGCATAAGTCTTTTCTATTTATTATTGGTAATTTTATTTCGTTCTTAATGCTTGATTCTACTCGATCACTAGTTTCATGAAATTGGATTCTAAGTTTAACTGGAAAGTACTCTTAGGATTTGAACTGAATAATTTTACTCATTACGTTACGATCGCTAGGAATAGGGCGTACCGTTTTGATTGCATAAAAGCACGCGATTATAATTCTTAATGCTGGGATACTTACTTTGTATGCGAGGGATCGATATTCGGTAAATATCTTTAGAACTCGATTGCGAGGAATCAATTTGAGGTTAACATAGTGTGCATCAATAAGGATAGATAATGATTATTGCATGGTAATATTAATTGGATACCGAGGTATGAATGATGAAATCCAAATCCTACGCTTTTCTTGAATTAATTAGTTTCCGTACTTTTTAATTATTTTCTGTTATTTCCGTAAAACCATCAAAACTTCGACCATACTCGTTGTACATAACTGTTAAACTGTTAAGTTTTTGGATTAACTGAGTAGCACAAGTCCCTGTGGAGACGAACTTTGATAAGTGCCTTATCTTAATAATATTAGGGTTATATTTAAGGCACTTATCTTGTGTTTTACTAAGAATATCAATCAAAATTTTCCCTAATCTAGTTACTTTGCATTTAGCGCTTAACATTAATGATGTGTTTTAATTCTTGATGATTCATCCAATTCTCTTTTGTATTTTGCAAGATTCCAGAAATTCTGAAGCTTCCGTACACTTAAAACAAGCAAAAAGGGATCAATAAGCAAAATAGGGAGGTGTAGCAAGCAAATCAGGCCCAAGGCCCAAAAAGAATTCTCCAGAAGTGCCTTTAACTCACTTGGGCGAGTGAACGCAGTGCAATCTGCTCGCTTGGGCGAGCTGCACCTGCAAGTGGACATGCAATTGGGCTAAGTGGACGTGCAATTGGGCCCTTAACTCTCTTGGGCGAGTAAAACATGAAGAAATGGGTCGCTTGGGCAACCAAACTTGACCTGGCCAACCCCTATAAATACCCAAGCACCCCCAAGGCCAAATCACTTCTTGCTACTCCAATTTTCTCTTCTCCCTTGCTCTCAAGCTTGTTCCTAAGCTTCATGCTTCTTTAAATCTTGTTAGTAGGTAGTTTAGGATAGTGAGAGAGGTGAAGATTAGCGTGGAAACTCTGCCGAAACGAAGTGGTGATGAGTTCTTTTATCTATTCTTCTAAGGAGGTTCTCTCCATGCTTGGCTAACTTCTCTCAAAGGATTGGATGTAATCTTCTTACCCTTAAGTATCTCTTTTAATATTTATTTATGCATAAGTCTTTTCTCTTTATTATTGGTAAATTTATTCCGTACTTAATGTTTGATTCTACTTGATCAATAGTTTCATGAAATAAGGTTCTAAGTTTAACTGGAAAGTACTCTTAAAACTTGAACTGAATAATTTACTCTTTACGTTACGTTGCTAGGAATAGAGCATAACGTATAGATTGCAAATAGCACGCGAATATAATCGTAACGCTGGGGTATTTATTTTATATGCGAGAGATCGATATTTGATAAATATTCTTAGGATTCTCAAATACGACGGATCGATTTGGGGTGATTTTATGTGTGCATCAATAATAAAAGAAAATAACTTATGTATGGTAATATTAATTGAATACTAAGGGTATGAACAATGAAATCCAATCCTACGTTCTCGAATTAATCAAACTCGTTTTATTAGTTTCCGTAATCTTTCGTAATTTTCCGTAATTACTCGTAATCTTTCGCACTAAATTTATTATTTCCGTTTCTTCTTAATTTTCATAATTTCTGTTAATTCACCACTACATGAAACTCCGTTCACACTCATTGTACATAACTATTAAACTATTAAGCTTTATTTGAATTAACTAAGTAAAAATCAAGTCCCTGTGGAGACGAACTTTTATAAATTTTGTAACTTACAATGACAATTGGTACGCTTGCCAAAAGTCTAACAAGTTTCTGGCGCCGTTGCCGGGGATTTGAGTTATTTACTTAGTTCTTTTAAATTTAAATTATCAGTTTAGTAGGACTTTTTCTTATTTTCGTTATTTACTTTATTTTTAAATTTTGTATATAAATTCTCTTTTATTTTAATTTCGATGCTTACGGGATATTGTAGTTTGTACTTTTTCCTTTATGCGAGGTAAGTCTTCTGCAGATAAACCTTTGTTTGATCCAGAAATTACCAAAACAGAAAGGAAAAATAGGAAGAAAAAGAAACTAGAAGCCCATAAGACATCGGAGGAACCTTCGTCTATTGATCCTCCTTCATCAGAAAAGCCACCTGTTCGTGATAATATGGCTAATCGTGAGGAAGATGAAAATAGACCACCAAAGAGGACTCTTGGTGACTATGCTTACCAACAAGGACCAAAACACTACAACAACATAGTTGTCCCTCCTTTCAACAACAAGGTTGTGGAGTTGAAGCCAGCATTACTCAGTCTAATTGGTTCACATCCCTTTGCAGAGATGGACCATGATGATCCATACAATCACTTGTCCACATTCATGGAGTTATGCAGTACAATGGGAGCTTCAGATGAGGATGCAGAAGCTGTTTATCTTAGAGCTTTTCCATTTTCTTTGATAGGTAAAGCAAAGACGTGGCTCCAATCCCAACTAAACAAAAGCCTGAGCTCGTGGGAAGAAGTGGAGGAAAAATTTATTACTAGATTCTTTCCTCCATCGAGATTTATTCGTGCAAAATCAGCCATTGCTACTTTTTCCCAAGAAGCAGATGAACCTCTCTGTGAGACTTGGGAGAGATTCAAATCCTCATTGCGGAGATGCCCAAACCACAATTTTGATAATACTGCCCAATTGCATATATTTTACAGTGGTTTGAGGCCACAAACAAAGATGATTCTTGATGCCTCAGCTGGAGGAACCATGATGTCAAAAAGCCCTAAGGAAGCAATAGTAATCATTGACTCCATAGCAGCCAGTGATTACCAGTCTCACCATGATAGATCTCCAATTCAGAGAAAAGGTGTAATAGAGCTGGATACTCAAAATGCCATTCTAGCTCAGAATAAATTGTTAACCCAACAATTGGAGGCTTTAACCAAACAAATAGGCCAACTTCCTCAATAAATGCAGCATGAAGGATCACAGAAAACACACACAGCTCATCAAGTTCAACAAATTTTGAGATGTGATTTCTGTGGTGGAGAACATCAAAATGGCCATTGTCCAGCACCCAGTGATTGCCAACAAGAGAAGGAGGCTCATCATTTGTAGAATCAGACCAGACCTCAGCAAAATTATCAAGGAAATTATCAAGGTTACCGAGGAGGTCCAAGTTCAAATCAACCTTATGGTTGGAGACAAAATAATAATGCATATAATGCTCCTTCTAATCCTCCTTTTGCAGGTCCCACTAACAATGCTTATGCACGTCCTTCTAATAGAAATCCACAGAACCAAGCTCAGCAGGATAGATTATCAAAAATGGAAGAAACTCTAACTCAATTTATGTAGATGTCCATCACCAATCAAAAGAATACTGACGCTTCCATCAAAAATCTTGAAGTACAGGTTAGACAACTCGCAAAGCAACTATCTGAGCATGGAGGTGGATCTTTCTCAGCAAATACCCAAGTCAACCCTAAAGAGGAATGTAAAGCCATTATAACAAGAAGGGGGACTGTGGTTGGTAGACAGGAGGAAGAGGAAAAGAAAAATGAAGGAAATATAGAAAAAAATGATGAAAATGAAGAAGTTGAAAATGAGAAAGAAAAAGAAAAAAATGAGGAAGAAACAAATGAAAAAATTGAGAGAAAAGTGATGAGTGAAGATGAGAAGAAAAAAAGGGATAAAGGCAAAGTTGTCTTAACCCCGCCACCAGTCCAAAATATGCCATATCCACATGCTCCATCCAAAAAGGCAAAGGAAAGGCAGTACAAGCGTTTTCTTGATATTTTTAAACAATTGCAAATTAACATTCCTTTTTCAGAAGCATTGGAGCAGATGCCAACATATGCCAAGTTCATGAAGGATCTACTTACAAAGAAGAGAAGATACACAGATGATGAGACCATAGAGCTGGATGCGGGTTGCAGTGCAATCATCCAAAAGATAATTCCTGAAAAATCAAGAGATCCCGGTAGTTTCACAATTCCCGTGACTATTGGAAATCTGTCAGTAGGGAAGTCTCTTCTTGACTTAGGCGCAAGCATCAACCTCATTCCATTATCCATGGTCAAAAGGATGGGAGAAGTAGAAATCAGACCAACAAGGATGACTTTGCAGTTAGCTGACAGAACCATCACGCATCCTCATGGCATTATTGAAGATGTTTTAGTAAAAGTTGATAAATTCTTTTTTCCAGTTGATTTTGTAGTGATGGATATGGATGAAGAAAACAAAGTTCCACTGATTCTTGGCAGACCTTTCATGAAGACTGCCAAAGTCTTGATTGATGTGGACGAAGGAAAACTCACTGTGAGGGTGCAAGATGATGAAGTGCAGTTTAATGTTCTTGAAGCAATGAAGCATCCCACAGATAAAAGAGCATGCTTTAGAGTCGACGTTCTTGATGAGGTAATTTCTGACTCTAAAAAATTTATTCACAGGAAGGAAGGCTTGGAGAAGGCATTGACAGAAACAGTCCAAGATGAAGATGGAGATAAAGAAGAAACAGAATATCTTCACCAATTGAATGCTTGTAAAGAAGTTCCTTATCACCAATCCTTCTTTGAAGAAATAAAGGAAGAAAAGTAAAAAGACGAACAGAAGCTGGAACTAAAGGTATTACCTTCACATTTAAAATATGTCTTTCTTGCAGATAACTCTAAAAAGCCAGTTATCATAAATGTCAATCTCTCTGAAGAGGAGGAAGAAAAATTGGTGAAAGTCTTGAAAGAAAATTACAAAGCCATTGGTTGGACACTCTCAGATCTAACAGGTATTAGCCCTTCTTATTGTATGCATAGAATTTTGATGGAACGGGATTATAAACCTGTAGCTCAGCCTCAAAGAAGACTCAATCCAACCATGAAAGAAATTGTCAGAAAAGAGGTGGTTAAGCTACTGGAAGCTGGAATGATATATCCTATCTCAGACAGTCAGTGGGTAAGTCCTGTGCAGGTAGTACCCAAGAAAGGTGGCACGACAGTGATTAAAAATGATAAAGATGAGCTTATTCCAACACACACTGTTACGGGTTGGAGGATGTGTACTGACTACAGAAAGCTCAACAAAGCCACAAGGAAGGATCATTTTCCATTACCATTCATGGATCAGATGCTGGAGAGACTCGCAGGTCAGCAATATTACTGTTTTCTTGATGGTTATTCAGGATACAATCAAATTAATGTTGATCCTGAAGACCAAGAGAAAACAGCCTTTACTTGTTCCTTCGGTGTTTTTGCCTATAGGAAAATGCCTTTCGGTCTTTGTAATGCACCCGCCACTTTCCAAAGGTGCATGCTTGCTATTTTTTTGACCTTGTTGAGAAAAGCATTGAAATTTTCATGGATGATTTTTCATTGAAATTTTCATGCCTATCTAATCTTGATGTTGTTTTAAAGCGATGTATTGAAACTAATCTTGTGCTTAATTGGGAGAAGTGTCACTTCATGGTGACTGAAGGCATTGTTCTAGGTCACAAAATTTCTATGCAGGGCATTGAAGTGGATAAAGCTAAAGTTGATGTCATTGAGAAATTACCTCCACCAACCAATGTCAAAGGCATTAGAAGTTTTCTAGGACATGCAGGGTTCTACAGGCGATTCATTAAAGATTTTCAAAAATTGCCAAGCCACTGAGCAATCTTTTAAATAAAGAAGTTCCATTCCATTTTGATGATTCATGTTTTAAAGCCTTTGATACTTTGAAACAAAACTAGTTTCTGCACCCATAATCATTGCACTTGATTGGACACTTGATTTTGAACTAATGTGTGATGCAAGTGATTATGCTGTAGGAGCAGTTTTGGGTCAAAGAAAGAATAGAGTTTTTCATGCCATACATTATGCAAGCAAGGTTTTGAATGAAGCACAAATCAATTATGCAACAACTGAAAAAGAATTGCTTGCCATAGTGTATGCTCTGGAAAAATTTAGATCATACTTGATAGGATCCAAAGTAGTGATTTATACTGATCATGTTGCAATAAAATACTTGTTAGTTAAATCTGATTCAAAACCTAGACTTATCCGTTGGGTTTTGCTTCTACAAGAATTTGATTTACAAATTAAGGATAAGAAAGGTTGCGAAAATCATGTAGCTGATCATTTGTCCAGACTTACCAGTGAGGAAATAGCCACTCAAGACCCAGAAATTCAAGAAGAATTCCCCGATGAGAAGCTCTTCCATATCTCAGAAAGGCCATGGTTTGCAGATATGGCCAACTTTAAAGCAACTGGTGTAATTCCTGAAGATTACACTTGGCAACAAAAGAAAAAGTTTCTCAGAGATGCCTGATATTATGTATGGGATGATCCTTATCTCTTCAAAATAGGAGTAGATAATCTCTTGAGAAGATGTGTAACTCAAGGGGAGGCAAGGAACATCCTATGGCATTGTCACAGTTCACCATATGGAGGCCACTACAATGGAGAAAGGACTGCTGCAAAAGTCCTACAGTCAGGATTTTATTGGCCTACACTATTCAAAGACGCCCATGAATACATGCAAAGGTGTGATAATTGCCAAAGAACAGGTGGAATCTCCAGACGAAATGAAATGCCTTTACAAAATATTCTGGAGGTTGAGGCATTTGATTGCTGGGGGATTGATTTCATTGGTCCATTTCCATCCTCATACTCGAATGAGTACATCTTATTAGCTGTGGATTATGTGACCAAGTGGGTAGAAGCAGTAGCTGCACAACATGCAGATTCAAAGACAGTTATTCGCTTCTTGAAGAAAAATATATTTTTAAGGTTTGGAACCCCTAGAGTGCTAATAAGTGATGGAGGATCCCATTTTTGCAATTCCCAATTACAAAAGGTTCTCCAACACTATAGTGTCAGACACAAGGTGGCCTCACCTTATCATCCTCAGACCAATGGGCAAGCTGAAGTTTCCAATAGAGAAATCAAGAAAATCTTAGAGAAAACAGTTGCTCAATCAAGGAAGGACTGGTCTCAAAGGCTAGATGACGCATTGTGGGCCTATAGGACAGCATACAAAGCTCCCACTGGCCTTACACCCTTCCAGTTGGTCTACGGCAAATCATGCCATCTCCCTGTTGAATTGGAACACAAAACATTTTGGGCACTCAGGTATTTAAATTTTGATCCTTCTTCTGCAGGTGAACAAAGAAAAATCCAACTTCATGAATTGGAGGAACTGAGACTGTCAGCGTATAAGAATTCTAAACTTTATAAGCAAAAAGTTAAATTTTATCATGATAAGAAATTGTTGAGAAAGGATTTTCAGCCTGGACAATAGGTTTTGTTATTTAATTCTCGATTAAGATTGTTTCCAGGAAAGCTGAAGTCCAAATGATCTGGACCCTTCATCATTAAAGAAGTAAAGACACATGGGGTTGTGGTCCTTGAAGATCCAGCCACAAATAGAACATGGACAGTCAATGGTGGCAGACTCAAGCCCTACTTAGGTGGTGAGGTTGAAAGACTCATCATGGTGGTTCATTTTCAAGAAGCTTAAGCTACAAATACGTCCAACTAAGACGACGTTAAAGAAGCGCTTCTAGGAGGCAACCTAGTAATTTCTAAACCATTTTTTTTCTATGCTTTATCATTTTATTTAAATATTTTTACCTAAATAAACATAGATTAGTTAAAGTAATAAATAATTATAAGCAATAATATTTTTTCTAAAAAAGAAAATTTTGGGGCTGGTTAACTCGCCCAAGCGAGCATATCATGCCTATTTTGGTCACTTGGGCGAGCAAGGGTCTGCAGCACAAAAATTAAAAGGCTAAAACACAAAAATTTCACCAATTTCAATTGCTTTGGTACCTTTGCTATGCATTCCCTTCCTTGCTACTCTAAGCTCGCCCAAGCTACTTCCTCCTCGCCCATATCTTCTCTCATCACCAGGTAAGTACTTCAGAACTTATCCCCATTTTATTAATGATATAAATAGCTTAGAATGACTTTCATTAAGTGTAGTTTGTCTTCTTTTCTAAATTTTGCAACCTTATGTTCTTGTTTGAATTTCAAAAACCCTAGGCCAATTAGTGATTAATCATGCAATGTTTTGTGATAAATGCTGTCCAACAATGGTTCTGTTGCTTCTTCTTCTCATTTTCTCACAAATTTGGTGCAAGCTTATACTTAATATCTTCATTTACATACACAACAAAGCATGCATATCAAGTGTTCGGTTAAATGCTTCAAAGAAAACAGCCATGCTATACCTCTAAATGCTTGCACGAATTTGCTTCTAGAATGCTTGTTAAATGAATTGAATTGCATAATCTCCGTCACATGCTTAATGCTAGCTTTAAAAAGTGAATCATTCATTTATGCACAACACTTGGAAATTCATAGAAATGGTTTATAATGTGTTTAGCATTTAGGAATTCATGAATATCATGAGCTGAGGTATAACATATAGACTAACAAGTATTCCATGGCTGCATGTTTGATTGGATGTTAATGTGCAAGGGCTTGCTTATACATTACACAAAAATTGAATTCTCAAAGGGAGGCCATCTTTAATACTTGCTGATTGGTAACGTTATGTACAAAGCTTTGCTATATTGCTGAATTGTATTATTTCCATTGCTATTTCCTTGTGAAATCCTTTTGCAGATGGCACCTAAAAAGCTTTCTACTAAAAGAGCTAGACACAGTGGAGAAGGGTCAAGTTCAAACCCTCCAGAAAATATGGAATTTGATGCTCAAAAATTCATAACCATGCAACACCAGCAAAGATTTGAGATAATCAAGAACTGGTCATTCCTAAGAGAGATTATAATTTTACTCATTACATTACGATCGCTAGGAATAGGGCGTACTGTTTTGATTGCATAAAAGCATGCAATTATAATTCTTAATGCTAGGATACTTACTTTGTATGCGAGGGATCGATATTCGGTAAATATCTTTAGAACTCGATTGCGAGGAATCGATTCGAGGTTAACATAGTGTGCATCAATAAGGATAGATAATGATTATTGCATGGTAATATTAATTGGATACCGAGGTATGAATGATGAAATCCAAATCCTACGCTTTTCTTGAATTAATTAGTTTCCGTACTTTTTAATTATTTTCCGTTATTTCCGTAAAACCATCAAAACTTCGATCATACTCGTTGTACATAACTATTAAACTGTTAAGTTTTTGGATTAACTGAGTAGCATAAGTCCCTGTGGAGACGAACTTTTATAAATTTTGTAACTTACAACGACAATTGGTACGCTTGCCAAAAGGCTAACACCTTCTCAGTTGCAAACTCAATAAAGCCAGCCCCATAGATTATCTGCAAAATAGTCATTTACATGTATACTGCACCAACAATGAAATTCAACTAGGGAACATACATAAAAAACAAAAGAAACAATAACTCTTCACCCATTGTGTACCTCACCCACAGACTCTTTAAGAGGTTTCCCCTGCTCCAAGGTTATAAGCTTTGCAAGTTCTTCT
>QARZ01040906.1:182392-195306 GCA_013407115.1 Glycine latifolia
GGATTTGTTAAAATATATATATTTATGTTTTTTACTACGAGTCTGTTAGTAAATTACGCATTTATGTATTTTAAAATTTTTAGTTATTATTTGTTTACATACTCATACTAAAATATAATTAGTGTATATAAAACTTATGGTGAAGTATCAAAAGAGAGTCTAACAGAAAAACGACATAAATGCATGTGAAAAATTACTTTAGTGTGGAAAGTTATTTTTGATATGAGAAGTGTGCATCTATTAATTAATTATTCTTTTTATCCTTGAGTGGAGTTGCTTAGGCTTGTAGCGTGTGATTACACACTTGTAATTGATATTTATTGTTTTAACTAAATTCATAAACTTATTACACTATGAATCTTAATTTGTTTTGTAGAAACAGATCTAAACAAAAGGTGATGAAGCATATAAATTATGTGTCTGACATGTTTTGTGTAATATACCAATATATGTGCAAAGTTTTCCCTATGATAACATTAAAGTTATGGCATGGAAGAAGAGATACCTAACCTTTCCTTTTATTTGATGAAACTTTCACAACATGATCACATAGTACCACTGAAGAGCTCATGGTAACTAATAAGGTCACGAGATGACTTCCAAATGTGAGTGAGTAGACTATGATTTGAGAAAAAGACTCGGAATAGGATTAAGTCAACTTGAGAAAAAGACTCGGAATAGGATTAAGTCAACTACGTGTGTAAGGAGTCAATGCTTTATATAAAAAAACAAAATGATAAACATCGGTGAATATCTTTAGATACTTAAAAAATATAAAAGAGCGATAAGTGAGCGATATAATTATAATATAATTTGATGAGATAGCTATCAGTGATGCACTAAATGCTTTTTATTTATTTTATACTTCGTTAATTTGTTTATCTCTATTTTTTCTCACTTGATTTATCTTATCGCATCTTTTAACTTTTTCTTTCTTTTTTTTCTTTTTCTGCGTGTCTTCCTTGAATTCTCCAAGAACCTCACGATGGGACATACACCTATCATGGTTCCTGTCAAAATAACTTCAAACAAACATTTCTTTAATAATATTGTGAATTGGATTTAATCTCACGTAAGAGGCAACGGTGTGTGATGACGTCAATGAACAATTGACTTTAGCCATTATAAAAGGCCACATACTCTTCTCTAGATTTTGAACGGGAAAAAATTAAAATATTGTTATTTTAAAAAAGAAATTACGAAAATATAATTGTTTTGAACCAATTTATGAATGTATAGCACTTAACGGTGCCCAAGTCACGTCCAGAGGAGGCGTAATAGGAGCTAAGTCACGTCCCATGTAGGCACCACTTTGCATCCCTATATATACCCCAAATTAACTATTTCACTTCACTTTTTAACTTCTACCTTCTCTCTAGCACTTTGCTCTGATTTCTCTCTAGTTTTTTGTTTGAGTTCCAGGCTTTGTGCAGTAAAACTTTGCCAGTCAAATAAGTGCTCAAATATCTGCTTTTTAAATTACATTAAATATATTATATTATTGTCTTAAAAAATTGTTATTGATCTAAGAAATTGTTAGTGACTTATATTATAAATAGTAACTTAAAAAATACTTTAGCGATATAGTTAGTGAGTTATAACATGTTTATTGGCTTGAAATATTATTAGTTAGTGACTTAGGTTATGATTAAGGACCTACCTAAGACATACATAATTAATTTTTAAAAATAATATTTATTTGAAATTAAATAAATTATGATAATATGATTATAAAATGTGTAGCATATTATTATGGCCGAGTCATCGTCATCTAAGTCACCTCGTTCTGCATCTGACCATGAGTCTGAGCTTGCCGATTCCACAACGCATGTTCTTCCCGGACCATATAGATGGAATATACTTAGGAGGCGCAGACAGCGCACCCATATTTCACAGCTTGTTTGGAACGAGGAAACACAGAGAGAGCTAAAGGTTCGCCGAGGAGGTAGACCTAGTGGTGGACCCCTACCTGACGATATTCTAGACCTAGTCACACAGTATTTGATTCAGGCTGGTTTCATACATGTTGCTCACATGCGATATATGCAAGTATCCATTTACGAATATTGTTATGTTTACTGTGTTGAAATTAGTGTATTTTGAACTTATAAATTGATAAGTGGCTTATATTTTTTAGATTGATGTTGCCCTTATCAGTGCTATGGTTGAGCGTTGGAGGCCAGAGACACATACTTTCCATGTGCCGTAGGGTGAGATGACAATTACATTGCAGGATGTCGCAGGTATACTAGGATTGCCTACTAATGGACAAGTCGTTACCAGACAGACTTACATGGATTGGCTGGAATTGTGTAATCAGGTTTTTAGTAATGGGCCCGATGCGGCCACTGAGTTTACCTTTGGCAATTTGAAGCTATCATATTTTGACAGAGTGTATCCTACATGGGGTGCAGTTGCTAGTAATCCTCAGAATGTGATATACTTCATCAAGGCTCACATTGCACGTATGTTAGGATCTTAGATCTTTTGCGACAGATCGGGGGGAGCGTAGTAGGATGTCGCTACATTGCCGTACTTGTGGATGATTTTGCTCATATTGGTTCATATAGCTGGGGGTCTGCGACACACTTGTTTAGACTTGCATATTGGTTAGTTTATATTGGATTTAGAGAAAAATGAAATTCAAACCAATTAATTTTTATTAATTTGGATTGATTCGGTTTTTCAATTTTTTTGCATAACCTAAACTAAATCAATCTAATCAAGAACGGATTGATTTTATTTGGATCAATCAAATTTGCTGCTATGCAAATATGAAAAATTTGATTTTGAAAAAAATGTAAAAATATATAATTTTACCCAAAAGTTCACACATAATCTTGTCATTAAAATGTGTAAACATCATATTTTATTGTAATGGGCTTCCATCAATTAAATAATAGCAAAAGTTATAAGAAATGATGTCATAATCTCTGCCGGCACACGCACACCACATCCGTGCTAATTTGATCACGATTGCAGTCGTACAAAATTCATTACAGTCATACAAAATTCACATGACCATGATCGGAGTTTGTTAATGCTGATGCTGATTTAAAGGTTGTACATGAATCATATAATCTGGATTTACAACCATGTAATAAATCTTCCTCCAAATAAAACGGTGGCCCTATATATGGTGCAAAATCACATCCAAAGTTAAAGATATGCAAAATCTAATTTAGAAATTAAGTTGCGTGTATACAGTGGACAACAAATTGGTAAAAAAAAAATGAGTAGGTGATCATGTTCCATGTGAATATGATTTTTGCATGGAAAGTTGTAGGATTTTGGAAGAAAATCGTGATTCAATTCACATCGAGTTCTTTTATTTTTCTAGTCAATAGAAGACCCCAGGCCCCCCTCACTTTTTGTAGCTTACATCTTCCCTTTATGAGTAGCATTTCAATATTTATTTTTTTGTTTTTTTTAAGGAAGTAGCATTTCAAAGTGGCGCCTATATGGGGCGTGACTCAGCTCCTATCGCGCCTCCTCTGGGCATGACTTGTGGCGCTCACCTGGGGCGTCACTAAGTGCTGTACATTCGTAAATTGGTTCAAAACGACTATATTTTCATAACTTTTTTAAATAACAACATTTTAATTTTTTTGCCGTTTTTGAACCAATATTATCCAAACCCTTGAGAACTTAAAAATGTCTTCCAAATACATCCTAGTGTTGTTGGTAGCATTTGTTTTGGTTGCAAGCTCCCTTGCCACTCTCCCAAGCTATCCACGATCACATATTCCTGGAACGCCTCCACACCTTGATAACATCATTCCCAAACCACTACATAGTCGTTTTCCTGGTCACGGTGGTAGGGTGGAACCAAACAGAAATCGACCAATTAGGCCACCAACACATGAGTGATTGCTCTTAATTAGTCAACGGTTTTAGATTGCGTCAAGGTTATATAAGAAGTCTCTACAACCACCTTGCAATATGTTGCAACCATATATAATCGTAATTTGAAACCTTAATATTGGCTAGAAGTATTTTAATACAAAATACTATGTTCAGTGCTATGTGAGCACATATAATTAAATAAAAGTTGTGATTTTGTAATTGTAATACCATGTAAGATATGATTCTCCCTCTGTGTGGTTTAAATTTTTAGTTTTACATATATAGTTTGATGTGTGCATGATGTGGCCTCTATTTTATATATGTTTGCACAAGATGCTAAATGGAAGGTTTCACTTGTTAAAAGCAAGCTGGTATACATGCATGCTGTTCGTAATTAAACGTGGTTGAGCACAAAAGAGAAGAGAAAATGAGAGAATATAGTAGATTTGAGATTAATTGATAATGAGATTAAGTTTTGATTAATATGAATTTATATTAATTATGCTTATTTTGCACAATGCTATATGGAGCAGAATGTTGGTCAGCACAGAGGCAACATGAGCATAAAATAGGGGTAGCAGAAATGAGGATGTTAAGGTGGATGTGTGGATATACGAAGATGGATAAGATAAGAAATGATGATATTCGATAAAAAGTATCAGTGGTACCGGTATGTGAAAAGATGAAGGAGCATAGATTGAGGTGGTTTGGGCAGGTTATGAGACGGCCACTGGATGCTCCCGTCAGAACAAAAGTTTGTTACCAAGAGCTCGACACAAAGAGAGGTAGAGGTCGACCGAAACTTACCTAGGGAAAGGTTTTGAAATAAGACCTAATGGAGTGGGATATAGATTGGCGGATAGTATGTCTTTGGACGGAGTGGAGAAAAGTTATAAGCTTGGTGGAGGGTTAAACTCATTAGTAGTTTTATGTTCCAGTTGTTCCCTTGTTTCAGTCTTTTTCCTCCTCTTTTTTCCATTCTTCCTTTCACCTTCTTTTATTTTAGTTTTTTTCCTCTCTTTTGTCTTATTTTCGATTTATCATTGAGTTCATCTACCACCGACCCCAATTAATTTGGATTAAAGGTGTTATTGATGTTGATGTTGATGTTAATGCTTATTTTGTACAAAAGGACACTACTACAAGGTGGGCCTTTTAAGACGTTGATTTAAAGTAGGTTGATCCAAAACCGTCTTAGAAAGAAACGCGGTGGCATTTTTGTAAAAATAAATACAATAATTCTAAGACGGTTCCGCTAAAACCGTCTTAGAAACTACCATTCCAATATGGTATTCTCAAAACCGTCTTAAAATACTGTGATTCTAAGACAGGTTTTGCAAAACCATCTTAGAAGGTTTTTACGCTATTTTAAATGTCTCCCTCTTCTCTCATGCTATTTAGTATTTTGACCCTCTGACTCCTCTTTAGGGTTCCCTCTTCTCTCGCTCCCTTTAGGGTTCCATCTGCTCCTCCCCTCTTTGGATTTTGCCTAAACCCCAATAACCTCAACGCTCCTCTCAAGTCCAGAATCGACGCTCCGAAGCAAAATACGACGACAAGCCTATGACCAAATCCTTTCTTACAAGCTTGTTCATATGATGCATGTTTATATGACTAGCTCTCCTATGCCGTAACCATGTTTCATTAGTTTTACTTACAAGGCAGCTAGTGTTATGAACGAATGTCTGCTCAATGGATAGAACATAGATGTTACCATTTCTCTTACCAACATGGATAACCTTACCACTTTTACCATTACAAATAAGACAACAAATGTCATTAAAGGAGACATTTAGTCATTTATCGCATAGTTGACTTATGCTTAGGAGGTTGTGCTTCAATCCTTCCACATAAAGCACATTCTTTATTTATGTTTTGAAGCTATCTCCTATATTATCTTCTCCAATGATCTTTCCTCTATTATTATCTCCATAAGTGACATATCCTTCATCTTTGAGAGTCAAGTTTGTGAGCATGGACATGTCACCTGTCATGTGTCTAGAGCCGCCACTATCAAGATACCATAATGCTTATTTTGCTCTTAGACACACCTGCAAAAATCAATTTAAGTAGCAAAGAAAGGTACCCAATGTGGGTTGGGTCCATAGGGGTTAGTTACCTTATCTTTTCTCTTAGGCACCCAAATGCATTCACCATTAGGCACATAGTATCTCCTAGCATAGCACCTAATAGATGTATGGCCTTTCTTCATGCAATAATTGCAAGTAATAGTGTTTGATGCTTTTCCAAAATGAGTCAAATAATGATACTAGGTTTTTGAAAAGCCTATTTGATATTTCTGTTTTGGTGGTACAGACTTTGTTTTTGCAAAAGATTTTGATCCATGTTTGTAACCCAAACCAGAAGTATCTCCAGCATACTTTTGAACACTAAGCATTTGATTCAAACTACATTTTTCTCTATAGAGTCTTTTCAAAAGATCAACCAAGTAAGAATTTTCTAAAATTAAAAGCATGTATTTTTCACCTTGACTCTTTTTGTAATCATCAAATTCTTTTTCTAAAAGATTGCATTTATTGACATTTGAAATTGATAAGGCACATACACATCCATTAGCATTGTAACTTGAAACAAGTTTTTCATTTCCTTCTTTTAAATTACAAAGTTCAGATTGCAATTCAGCAATTTTGGTAACATGTCATTTGAGATTACCTTTTAGCCTATTATTGGTTTGTGCAAGCTTTTGGGCGTCTTCATGCATCTCATGGAAAACATCAACAATATTATCATATTCAAAATTTACCTAGATTCAGCACCTGAGAATTCTTCATCATCACTTAATGTGGATGTGAAACAAACATTTGCTTCTTCATTCTCACTTGTTGATTCAGAGGTTGTTGAATCATTGTCTTCCCATGTTATATATGCCTTCTTTGACTTCTCTTCTTTCTTTTTCTTCCTCTCACCTTGTTGCTTTTTAAAAAAGATTGGACATTCAGATTTAATGTGTCCAGGCTTACCACATTCAAAGCAAGTGAAGTTGGTAGAGGTGTTGTTGTTGTTGTTGTCATTTTTCTTGTTAAACTTTGTGAACTTTCTGTTCTTGTTTCTTCTCATGAATTTGCTGAACTTTTTGACAATTAGATTCATGTTGTCATCTTCATCTTCTTCACTTGAATCTTCTTCCTTTTCCTCATGAGTTTATGCATTTTTCAAGGCTATACTCTTGTGTTTTTTTTTTCTGCATCTTCTGCATGTGTTAGTTGTGACATTTCGAGTTCACATCCAAGAAGCTTACCAAAAAGTGCAGCGATGGACATCTTGGACAAATCTTTGGATTCCTTGATTGCTGTAACTTTTGGTTGCCATGGTCTTGTGAGGCACTTTAGTATTTTGATGTTTAATTCTTCAGCATCAAAAGTCTTTCCAAGACCAAAAAGATGGTTAACAATGTGAGTGAATCTTGTTTGCAACTGAGATATGTTTTCATTATTGCTCATCTTAAACATCTCATATTCATGAATCAAGGCATGCTTCCTTGATCTCCTTACTTCATCTGTTCCTTCATGAGTTACCTCCAACATCTCCCACATTTCTTTTGCGCTTTTACACCTAACAGTTCTAACGAATTCATCAGAAGAAAGAGCAGATGTAATCATCTTTTTAGCTTTAAAATCATATTGCACAACTCTTTTTTCAACATCTGTCATTTCATCCCATTCTTTGGGAATCAAATTATTATCAACAGCTTTCATTGGGACCAAAGGACCTTTTTCAATAGCATTCCATGCACCGGGGTCGTTTGATTGAATAAAGATTTGCATACGATTTTTCCAAAAACTGAAATGCTCTCCCTCTTTAAAAGTTATTTGAGTAGTATTCATTTTCTTTGATCTCGAATAACTTTCAAGAACCAGCTCTTGATACCAATTGAAAACACAATGAACACACTTCAAATAACCAAGAGGGGGCGGGGTGAATTGGTTAAAACAGATATTTAAAAATTTTCTAAACAATTTGCGGAATTAAAATGAGGATCGTATCACTCAATCATCTTTAATCAAAATCAAAAATTTTCTTTCAATCAAGAAACACCTTGTACTGCATGTAATGTCAGAGTTACTTCTTGTTGATTATAACTAATCACCCAAATATAAGCAATGAAAGATATTCAGATTTAGAACAAAGACACAACAATTTATACTGGTTCACCTCACTAACATGAAGTCTACATCCAGTGTCTTCTAACCAACACTAGGTCAGAGTTTTCACTAAATCAAAAGAATTCTTTTACAAGAAATTACAAGTAATTATCTTTATCAACCCTAGATAAAGAATCTGAATTCTAAAACACTATTAGAAAACAAATCACAAAGATCCAGAGAACCCTAATCAGATCTTTATCCCTAGAGAATACTACTCTAGAAAGCTTGAAAGAATCTATTTGATATTCACAACAAAATTTGAAATTCAGAAAATCTAAAATAAATTCTAAAAGAAAGATTCAAGAGAGATACAACCTGTGATCCTTAATGAATGAAGTTACCAATCAATCCATGTTGAATAAATGCCAATGATCAGAATCAACTCTCTTGAAAAACTCTTTATCTTTAACACATCATATCTAAAAAATCAGTAATCTTTTGATCTCACACTAGATGTGTTTCACTCAGTAAATCAGTATCTTGAACTTTAGAAAGCTTAGAAACCTTTGGGTCACTCACAGATTCAAAATTAATTCGTTTTTATAAAGTGCAGACCCATAAAGTTTTAAATAGAAAATTGATTTAATAGAATGTAATCGATTAAAACATTAGTGTAATCGATTATTTTATCATCATTAATCGATTAATACACTAGATAATCGATTAAATCGTTCTTGATCTTTCTGGAAAATTTTCACGAACAAAATAATCGATTAATACATGATGTAATCGATTAAAGCAGTCATCAAGTATGTGAAAATAAGTTGTGGTAATCGATTACATAAGAATGGTAATTGATTAAAGCAGTCAAGCTCAAATATGAAATAAGCCTTTGTAATCGATTACGGTTTATGGTAATCGATTAAAGCAGTCATGCATATTTAATAATGAACTAAAGTAATCGATTACGATGTCATGGTAATCGATTAAGTCAGTGAGGCATGCTTTTCATTTTGTACTAAGTAATCAATTACAAGAAGCCAATAATCAATTAATATGTTCTTCATGATTTTTCCAAATTTAAGACAAAGCTTTTAATCGATTAAAAACATTGTGTAATCGATTAAAGCAGGGAGATTTCATTTTTCCAAAAACACAACCATGAGAACTTAGTTTCTTTTAAAATCATTGAATAGCTTTAATACTTTAATGAAAACATGTATGCATGTTAATGAGAATGCAAATGCAATGCAAGGATCACAAAGGTTATGTACTTGAACCACTTAGACAAATTACAAATGCCTTCAAATTGATTGGGCATGTAAAAAGCTAAAATATCAAGTCAATTGCTTCAGCCTTGCTTTGATCTTCTTGCAGCTCCCTCTACATCCAACAACTACAAATTAAAATTGATTAAAACCAATTTAGTGCTAGCAAAACTGACAAGTGACTTCTTCTTACCCATGAAACTTCTTCATGGGATCTCTAATCACAAAGGTTGGGTTACCATCACTTGTTTGTTTTCAAGTGGCTTCATAAAGTCTCATTCCCCTCAATGTTTCATGAAATAATCTATTTCCTAGGAGAATAAGTCAAAGGATCAGCTGAATCCATTTTTCACTTCACAAAATCAAAGATTTTTACCTCTTAAATAATTGTTTTATCATATTATTTCTCAATTTATATTACAAAGTAATATTTGCTTAAGTGAAATTTTAACCACTAAGCCTCATAATCAACCATCTCAGGAGTAAAAATGGTGACTTTGATTATAATTTGTTTTGGTTGATCTCTAAGTAATGCACCCCAATAATGACACAACCTCTAGTTAATTTTGTCTCATTCGGATTGAAGATCCATTTAACATCATTGTATTTTCTAATACAATGAAAAATTCACAATTTTCAATATACCACGTGATTTATGGCACCACCAAAATATTTTATAATTTTACGTACCAAAATGTACAATTCACATGTGAAACAATAAACACTCTCAACAAATATTGCCTTATCACCCACTAACATTGTAACACCCCGTAGGCCTCCGGTGCGTTAACATTAATAATATCAGTTTAGTGCGCAATTATCATAAAATAGTATTCAGCGGAAGTGCATAATCGTTTTTCTTGATTCATTATGTATGGAATATCAAACTGTGAAATCATAATGATACAGAACACAATACAATCCCATGCTGATCCAGTTTCCCCATTCATATATCAAAACCAGACAACTTAATAATACAGGCAGATAACAGATATAAGACAATTATACTCAGGGTAAAATCACATATCATATATAACAGGGTTCTGTACATGTACGTATCAATGTCCATAGTCCACACCACACATATCGTGGTGGTACAAAAGAATAACAGCCCTCCATGAGGGAGTACAGAACTCTTCATCAAAATAGAACAAAAAGAGCCATCCAACTCCTAGCCTAGTCTCAACTGGGCCTCCTGCCCTGAGACTGCTCTTCTCTGCCAAAATCATCACCTGAAATCATGTAAGCCCCACACGGGGTGAGATAACATATCTCAGTAAGCTCAGGGTTCTCGGGAAATCATTCCCACCCTGGCCCACAGATTCACCACACATAAACAGGTATATAGGTCATATATGGCTCACTGGCCTCAACATAACGTAAACATCATCACAAACAAATCTATGACAGGAGGCAGAGCTCCTCGATGCCTGGCGGAGCTCCTCAACGCCCACTGACGGAGCTCCTCAACGTCAGTGCCTGTCATAGTGTGGCAGAGCTCCTCAATGCCACGGGCGGAGCTCCTCAACGCCCAAAATACCCGGCGGAGCTCCTCAACGCCGGTATGTATCTGTTGGCCAACAGTTCTGGCAGAGCTCCTCGATGCCAGGGACGGAGCTCCTCAACGTCCAGAATACCCGACGGAGCTCCTCAACGTCGGTATTCTTCTATTGGCCAACAGATGTCTCAAGCACAGCACAAACATCAAATGCAATTGCATACAATCTCAATACAAGTAATGCCATAGCCAATGCATGCATCATGAATCATGACCAACACTCCCCAGGAGTGTGGTGTGCAACCAAAACGGGAATTCATCCCCAAGAAACACTGAACTTACCTGGTAAGGTCTCAGTCAGTAATTCCTTCCCAGGTCTGTGGCTCTTACCACCAACAGTCTCAGAATCAAAGCCTAATCAAGGCACATGTAAACCTTCTATTAAAAATAAGCCCTCAGGCATACAATTCACAATACATATCATATCAGAAATCCCTTATCCTAGGGTTTAATCAATATTTGCCCACACAAGGCTTTTCTCAGGCTCAACATAAGCATATCTAAGGCTCTGGCATCTCAACAGATAATCACAAGTGACCATTACACAGGTCACACAGATAACACAGAGCCAAAATTCAAAGTCATCAGAATCAAAAACTGAAAGCTATTCCTTCATCATTAAGCAATTCTAAACAAGTTTCCCAACAGAACTCTGGGCTAATTTTAGCCCCAGAGCAACATAATTCACAAAATCCAAGGATTCCTCAATATCAAAAACAACCGAAGAAACTCATGTTTCTTACCTCAGTGGCGACCCAAAAGGCTAGAGAACAGCTTTCCTAAGCTCTGTCGTCCACTATATGCCTCTGGTTCTTGCCAACACTCAGGTTTCTGAGGTTTCTCTGAGGGATAGGATTTTGCTTAAATCTAAGGAATTGATGAAGGATTTTAGCTTTCAATCGGTTAAAACACGTTTCTAGGTCACAGGGAAGTGTTTAGGCTGATAAACAAGGTCCTAGGAAGCTTGGAAACATCAAAAATGGAGGCTGGGGCTGAAGAAAGGAAGAAGAAGAAGTTCCTCCTCTCCAAAACGCGACTGCCCTCTTATATACTGCCTGCCCGAGCTCCCGCGCGATCCGCGCTGCCTCCCGCGCGATCCGCGCCAGGATGTCGGTGCACTTGGCGCTATCAGCGCCATCCGTGGCGCTGGTCGCGTGGAATTCCAGAGAGATCTGGTTTTCCAGGCCACTTGCCGCGCGATCCGCGCCACCCATGGCGCTATCCGCGTGAGCTGGAAAACTCTGGCGCCATCAGCGCCAGACCTGGCGCCACCCGCGCCACACCCTTAACAGGGTTTTCTGATGTGAATCCTCGCGCTATCGCGCGGGGAGGTATGGCACCAACCATGCCATAACTTAGGGTTATCACAAACATGTATAATCAAAGTATTAAACTTCACACTTTAATCCCATATTTTCAAAAGAATGACATGCATAAGACTCAAATTCCACATAAAAAAGACTTAACTTTTAGCATTCATCAAGGTTTAAAATTCTAATGGACAACACAAATTATCCATAAATATAACTCTTGGTCATAATTTCATGAATCAAACAACATGTATCTACCAAACACTCTCTATATGAGTCAAGAAAATATGAAATTTGCATCATCTAACATATAATCAACCTTCATAATATGCTTTGGCATCAATCATCATACTTTGGAGCATATACTTATAGCATTACTATAATTTAATCAACAACCTCATTTCATATGACATGCAATTTTATTTTTTCTCATACTCAAAACATATATTAAACATTCTAACTCTTCCATACCAATTTAAAGCAATCAAAGTTTTAGTCACTATAGAATTCATAAAATATCACTTTTAAGTCTCCATAAAAATCAAAAGAAAAAAAATGACCCCTACATTGATCCGTCCTAAAAATTAAATCATGAAATAAATTCTAACAAATTCACCATCATATCCAATAACTTATAGTGTTTTAAATTCAACAAATAATAAATTTATAAATATCAAATCAATTCTGTTCCTAACACTAACATAACACCATACATGAATAATTTGCATGTTATGAAAATTGTATAATAACTCTTATTAACAAAATATAATCACTAACTAATACTATATATATATATATATATATATATATATATATATATATATAT
>QARZ01040908.1:29569-46448 GCA_013407115.1 Glycine latifolia
ACTCCATAGCAGTCAGTGATTACCAATCTCACCATGACAGATCTCCAATTCAGAGAAAAGGTGTAATAGAGCTAGACACTCAAAATGCCATTCTAGCTCAGAATAAATTGTTAACTCAACAATTGGAGGCCTTAACCAAACAAATAGGCCAACTTCCTCAACAAATGCAACATGGAGGATCACAGAAAACACACAGCTCATCAAGTTCAACAAATTTTGAGATGTGATTTATGTGGAGGAGAACATCAAAATGGCCATTGCCCAGCACCCGGTGATTGCCAACAAGAGGAGGAGGCTCATTATCTACAGAATCAGACCCGACCTCAGCAAAATTATCAAGGATACAGAGGAGGTCCAGGTTCAAATCAACCCTATGGTTGGAGACCAAATAATAATGCATATAATGTTCATTCTAATCCTCCTTTTGTAGGTCCCACTAACAATGCTTTTGCAGGTCCATCTAATAGAAATCCACAAAACCAAACTCAGCAGGATAGATTATCAAAAATAGAAGATACTTTAAATCAATTTATGCAGATGTCCATAACCAATCAAAAGAATACCCATGCTTCCATCAAAAATCTGGAAGTGCAGGTTGGACAACTTGCAAAGCAACTGTCTGAGCACTGAGGTGGATCTTTCTCAGCCAATACCCAAGTTAACCCTAAAGAGCAATGTAAAGTCATTACAACAAGAAGGGGGACTGTGGTTGGTAGACAGGAGGAAGAGGAAAAGAAAAATGAAGGAAATGTAGAAAAAAGTGAGGATGAAAAAGTTGAAAAAGAAAATGAATAGAAAAATGATGAAGAAAGAAATAAAAAAAATTGAGAGAAAAGAGATGAGTGAAGATGAAAAGAAAAAGAATGAGGAAAAGAAAAAGAGTGATAAAGGCAAAACTGTCTTAACCCCACCACCAGTCCAAAATATGCCATATCCACATGCTCCATCCAAGAAGGCAAAGGAAAGGCAGTACAAGCGTTTTTTAGATATTTTTAAACAACTGCAAATTAACATTCCTTTTTCTGAAGAATTAGATCAGATGCCAACATATGCCAAATTCATGAAGGATCTACTTACAAAGAAGAAGAGATACACAGATGATGAAACCATAGAGCTGGATGCAGGTTGCAGTGCAATCATCCAAAAGACACTTCCAGAAAAATCAAGAGATCCCGGTAGTTTCACAATTCCTGTGACTATTGGAAATCTGTCAATAGGGAAGTCTCTTCTTGACTTAGGCGTAAGCATCAACCTCATTCCATTATCTATGGTCAAAAGGATAGGAGAAGTAGAGATCAGACCAACAAGGATGACTTTGCAGCTAGCTGATAGAACCATCAAGCATCCTCATGGCATTATTGAAGATGTGTTGGTGAAAGTTGACAAATTCTTTTTTCCAATTGATTTTGTAGTGATGGACATGGATGAAGACAGTGAAGTTCCACTAATTCTTGGCAGACCTTTCATGAAGACTGCCAAAGTCTTGATTGATGTGGATGAAGGAAAACTCACTGTAAGGGTGCAAGATGATGAAGTGCAGTTCAATGTTCTTGAAGCAATGAAGCACCCCACAGATAAAAGAGAATGCTTTAGAGTTGATGTCCTTGATGAGGTAATTTCTGACTCTAAAAAACTTATTCACAGGAAGGAAGGCTTGGAGAAGGCATTGACAGAAACAGTCCAAGATGAAGATGGAGATAAAGAGGAGGCAGAATATCTTCATCAATTGAATGCTTGTAAAGAAGTTCCTTATCACCAATCCCTCTTTGAAGAAATAAAAGAAGAAAAGCAAAAAGAAGAACCAAAGCTGGAATTAAAGGTATTACCTTCACATTTAAAATATGTCTTTCTTGCAGGTAATTCTGAAAAGCCAGTAATTATAAATGCCCATCTCTCTGAGGAGGAAGAAAAGAAATTGGTGAAAGTCTTGAAAGAAAACTACAAAGCCATTGGTTGGACACTCTCAGATCTAACAGGTATTAGTCCTTCTTATTGTATGCATAGAATTTTGATAGAACAGGACTATAAACCTGTAGCTCAGCCACAAAGAAGACTAAACCCAACCATGAAAGAAGTTGTCAGAAAAGAGGTAGTCAAGCTACTAGAGGCTGGAATGATATATCCTATCTTAGACAGTCAATGGGTAAGTCCTATACAGGTAGTACCCAAGAAAGGTGGCATGACAGTAATCAAAAATGACAAAGATGAGCTTATTCCAACACGCACTGTTACGGGTTGGAGGATGTGTATTGACTACAGAAAGCTCAACAAAGCCACAAGGAAGGATCATTTTCCACTACCATTCATGGATCAGATGCTGGAAAGACTAGCAGGTCAACAATATTACTGTTTTCTTGATGGTTATTCAGGATACAATCAAATTAATGTTGATCCTGAAGACCAAGAGAAAACTGCCTTTACTTGTCCCTTCGGTATCTTTGCTTATAGGAAAATGTCTTTTGGTCTTTGTAATGCACCCGCCATATTCCAAAGGTGCATGCTTGCTATTTTTTCTGACCTTATTGAGAAAAACATTGAAATCTTCATGGATGATTTTTCAGTATTTGGTACTTCTTTTGATTTATGCCTATCTAATCTTGATGTTGTTTTGAAGCGATGTATTGAAACTAATCTTGTGCTTAATTGGGAGAAGTGTCACTTCATGGTGACTGAAGGCATTGTTCTAGGTCATAAAATTTCTATGCAGGGCATTAAAGTGGATAAAGCTAAAGTCGATGTTATTGAAAAACTACCTCCACCAACCAATGTCAAAGGCATTAGAAGTTTTCTGGGACATGCAGGATTCTACAGACGATTCATAAAGGATTTTTCAAAAATTGCCAAGCCACTGAGCAATCTTTTAAATAAAGAAGTTCCATTTCATTTTGATGATTCATGATTTACAGCTCTTAATACTTTGAAACAAAAACTAGTTTCTGCACCCATAATCACTGCACCTGATTGGACACTTGATTTTGAACTAATGTGTGATGCCAGTGATTATGCTGTAGGAGCAGTCTTGGGTCAAAGAAAGAATAAAGTTTTCCATGCCATACATTATGCAAGCAAGGTTTTAAATGAAGCACAAATCAACTATGCAACAACTGAAAAAGAATTGCTTGCAATAGTGTATACTTTGGAAAAATTTAGATCATACTTGATAGGATCTAAAGTGGTGATTTATACTGATCATGCTGCAATAAAATACTTGTTAGTCAAATCTGATTCTAAACCTAGACTTATCCGTTGGGTTTTGCTTTTACAGGAATTTGATTTAGAAATCAAGGATAAGAAAGGGTGTGAAAATCATGTAGCTGATCATCTGTCTCGGCTTACCAGTGATGAAATAGCCACTCAAGACCCAGAAATTCTAGAAGAATTCCTCGATGAGAAGCTTTTCCACATTTCAGAAAGGCCATGGTTTGCAGAGATGGCCAACTTTAAGGCAGCCGGTGCAATCCCTGAAGATTACACTTGGCAACAGCAGAAGAAGTTTCTCAGAGATGCCCGATATCATGTATGGGATGATCCTTATCTCTTCAAAATAGGAGTAGATAATCTCTTGAGAAGATGTGTCACTCAAGGAGAGGCAAGGAACATCCTATGGCATTGTCACAGTTCACCATATGGAGGCCACTACAATGGAGAGAGGACTGCTGCAAAGGTCCTACAGTCAGGATTTTATTGGCCTACACTATTCAAAGATGCCCATGAATATGTGCAAAGATGTGATAATTGCCAGAGAACAGGTGGAATCTCCAAAAGAAATGAAATGCCTTTACACAACATTCTGGAGGTTGAGGCATTTGATTGTTGGGGGATTGATTTCATTGGTCCATTTCCATCCTCGTACTCAAATGAATACATTTTATTGGTTGTGGATTATGTGACCAAGTGGGTAGAAGCAGTCGCTACACAACATGCGGATTCAAAGACAGTTATTCGCTTCTTGAAGAAAAATATACTTTCAAGGTTTGGAACCCCTAGAGTACTGATAAGTGATGGAGGATCACATTTTTGCAATTCCCAATTACAGAAGGTTCTCCAGCACTATAGTGTCAGACACAAGGTGGCCTCACCTTATCATCCTCAGACCAATGGGCAAGCTGAAGTTTCCAATAGAGAAATCAAGAAAATCTTAGAGAAAACAGTTGCTCAATCAAGGAAGGACTGGTCTCAAAAGCTAGATGAAGCATTGTGGGCCTATAGGACAACATACAAAGCTCCTACTGGCCTTACACCCTTCCAGTTGGTCTACGGCAAATCATGTCATCTACCTGTTGAATTGGAGCACAAAGCATTTTGGGCACTCAGGTATTTAAATTTTGATCCTTCCTCTGCAGGTGAACAAAGAAAAATCCAACTTTATGAATTGGAGGAACTGAGACTGTCAGCGTATGAGAATTCTAAACTTTATAAGCAGAAAGTTAAATTTTATCATGATAAGAAATTGTTGAGAAAGAATTTCCAGCCTGGACAACAGGTTATGTTATTTAATTCTTGATTAAGATTGTTTCCAGGAAAGCTGAAGTCCAAATGGTCTGGACCCTTCATCATTAAAGAAGTAATGACGCATGGGGTTGTGGTCCTTGAAGATCCGGCAACAAATAGAACATGGAAAGTCAATGGTGGCAGACTCAAGCCCTACTTAGGTGGTGAGGTTGAAAGACTCATCATGGTGGTTCATTTTCAAGAAGCTTGAGCTACAAAAACGTCCAGCTATGATGACGTTAAAGAAGCGCTTCTAGGAAACAACCTAGTAATTTCTAACCTTTCTTTTTCTATGCTTTATTATTTTATTTAAATATTTTTGCCTAAATAAATATAGATTAGTTAAAGTAGTAGACAATTATAAGCTAAAATAGTTTTTCTAAAAAAAAAATTAATTAAAAAAAAAAACTATGTTTAACTCGCCTAGGCGAGTGAACCAAGGCCATTTTGATCGCCTGGGCGAGCAGAGGTCTGGAATACGAAAATATAAGGCCAAAAACACCAAAATGCATCATTTCACTCCTCTTTGTGCCTTTTAAGCTATTACCCTTGGTTCTTCTTTGCTCTAACTCGCCCAGGCCATATCATCTTCATCCTAATTCTTCATTCCAACACCAGGTAAGTATCTCTGATGCTTTCTCAGTTTAATTGCTTCAAAATTAGGATAGGATATTAGTGTTGTTGCTTTCAATTTGAGTGCTTTGTTGCTTATTCTCACAATTCAAAACATTAGGATAAATAAGTTACAAATTATGCAAAATGTTGTGATTAATGTTTCTACAAAATTGATGATGTTCTGAACTGCTTTCCCTCTCATTCTCTAAAAATTTTGGTGCAAGTTCATACCAATGTCATTCAATTTTATGAAAAACAAAGGATGCATACCACATGTTTGTTAAAATGCTTCAAAGAAACATTCATGTTTTGTCCTATGAATTGATGCACGAAATTGTTTCTTGAATGTCTTTTAGATGAATGAAAATGCAAATATGCTTCACATTCCTCATTATAAAAGGGCATAGCTACAAGTGCTTGTAGCATTTAGGATGCATGAACAGCCATGTGTTGAAGTACACAAAGACTAATGGGTATCAAATTGATAAACCAAAGATTGATTGTTTTCAATTAAGTGCAAAGGCTTAATCATTGTGAACATACACATTTGATCTTCATGGGATGCCATTTATGTGACGATTTGTAGCATTAAAAGTCTTGTTGTTCTACATTTGAAATTCTTTTTAGATACCACTTATCAAAATGAGCACAAAATGTACCCAATTGATAATTATTGGCTGATTTTGAATTGTGCAAAAAGTCCATTGAGTGCTTGCTAGATGAGCTGAATTGCAACACATATTTCACATGCCTAAAGCTAGCCTTTAGGATTGAATTTACTTCTTATACGAACTTGCAATTACTAGAAATGGTTATGTTTGCAACATATAGGATGTATGTATATTGATTGGTTGAAGTATACATAACCCAACAAATATCCACTGGCTGCATGTTTAATTGAGTGTTTATGTGCAAAGGCTTGATCATGCTCACTAAGGTTGATTTAGAATTGTCAAAAGGATGATGTAGTGGCTGATTGGTAACACTATTTTCAAAGCTTTGTTATGCTTACTAATTGGTATCAATTCAATTGCTGTTCTATTTTGAATGATTCTTTGCAGATGGCACCTAAAAAGCTTTCATCAAAAAGAGCTAGACACGGAGGAGAAGGGTCAAGCTCAAACCCCTTAGAAGACATTGAATTTGACCCCCACAGGTTTAGGACCAAGGAACATCAACAAAGGTTCGAAATCATCAAGAATTGGTCATTCCTAAAGGAGAGTAAAGTTCAACTAAGGGATGATGAATACCCCGAATTCACAGCCGAGATAAATAGAAGGAGATGGGGGCAATTGGCAAATCCAATGCACAAGTTTGATCCGGAGATTGTGTTGGAATTCTATGCAAACGGCCTGGCCCTTAGAAGAAGGAGTCAGAGACAAGCGATCTTTTGTGCGAGGCCAATGGATTCCCTATGACACTGATGCCATCAACCAATTCCTAGGGAATCCCTTAATTCTGGAGGAAGGGCAACTATGTGAGTACCAGGCAAGAAGAAACATCCCTTTGGGGTTTGATGAATAGGAGCTAGTTGATCTACTCTGCATACCAAGCATAGATTTTGCAAGAAGCATAGCAGGTAGCAGATTAAGATTAATGCGCACTAACATGACTACCCTCACCCAAATTTGGATGACATTCCTTCTCAGCAACATTCTCCCTAATGACCATAACAGTGACCTACCCATGCCTAAATGTCAGCTAGTTTTTAGCTGTATGACCCAGCTCACTGTTAATGTAGCCCAACTCATTTCAGATTTCATCTATCAGTTTGTTACTCTAGAGCCACCCAAACATCCAACAAACCCAGAAAAAGCCAATAGAGCACTAGGATTTCCTGCACTCATTACAGGACTATGTCGGTTCTATGGAATCCCAGTGGAGCCCTCTAAGACTATCAGACCTCCTATTAACCGCGCTTTTATTGAAAAATTTTGCTTAGCTAGACAGGTACAAGAGGAGCAGCCACCACAGCCAGCATCCATGGAGTCCATTTCCGCTCATCTACAGCGCATGGAACTCCAAATGCACACCTATATGCAACATGTGGCAGATCAACAGGCTGCTAATCATCGAGGACAGGTGCGACTGAATCAAAGTTTCTATGACTACACCCAGCACCAGCACAGACAGGACCCCACACCATTCCACTGGCCCACTCCGGAGCAGTTCAGCGCTCATGTAGCATGGCCTGGGGACAGGCCAATATTTAAGGGGGAGGCAGGAGGCCAGGGAGCTGAGCAGGAGCCTGCAGCTGACCCTGTCCATGATGAAGAAGCTGAAGAGGAGGATGATTTTGAGTAGATCGAGCATCTACATCAGACATCCGAGACACTGTGACTTTGTTTTAATTTATTTTCAGCTTTCTTGTCCTTTTGAATACCTTACATTATTTTTATTGCTTTAGTTACAGTTATTGTTACTGACTAATTCACATGTTGTTAGTTATATGCACTGATAGATCTTTTTGGGTACTATATACTAGTAACATATATGCACTGATAGATCTTTTTGGGTACTATATACTAGTAACATGTTCTTTTGAAAATTACACCAAAATTTTTGCTTTTTGCTTATAGTTATAGTTAATATAATATCTTTTTGGGCCTTAAAAGAAATAATTTTCTTGAACAATTACATGTTTTGAAAAGAATCAATAGATATTATTTTGGATCTTTATTTTTTATTAGATCAGAACAAAATGATTTTTGAAAAATCTTGAGAATGAAAAACAAATGAAATGATTTTTCCTAAAAACCAAATGAAGGCAAGATTTTCTTTACATGAAATTAATAAAGAATATCTTTCGAAACATTGATTTGATTTGAACATGAAAACAGACCTTGAGCCCAGTAAGTGTGTGCAACCACATATATTATATTGAGAGTCCTCACTGATATGATTTATAGTAATTTTGCATTAATTTCTAATTGTCAAAACATATGATGCATGGATATGATTTAGGCCTTCTTTCTTTTTGAACATCTTTTAAAGCCACTGGCCAAAAAGCTATCCCAATATGAATATAATGATTTACCATTTGCAACCCTTTTAAGCCAAACACTTGATATTTTGTTGGAACCCTATCCTAGGATAAGAATTCCCTACCTTACCTAAGGATAGGAGAGCAAAAAAGGAAATATTTTGTTGATGGAAACTTTTTGGGTAGCTCATGCGATGAAATAGACTTTTAAATGTGGCTATATGCTATTCATGTGATAAATAAAAGAAAAGAAAGAAAGGAAGGAAGAAAAAGAAAAAGGAAACAAATTCCTTGTGTTTTAAATGATACAAAGTTGGGTAAAAAGATTGATGAATATCTTGGAAGAAAAAAGGAAGACATAGGAAGTAATGATTTCTGTTTTATCTGTATATGCTCTCCTATTCCAAAGGTTCTTTGAATATCCGAAAAAACCAAGATTTCTTTTCTAACCAAAAGCCCAGCCATAAAAGCCCTAATGATCCTTGTTGATTATGAACTTTGATTTGATAGGAAATGAATTGCAAAATCAATCTATAAAGTATCAGTGTAGGAATTGAGATTAAACACTTACTTGTGAGAGAATTAAACACTTTGAGAGGTTTTCCTCTGTTTGAATCAATCACATGTTTCTTCTGATATTCTTTAGAAAGGAAATGTAAAATGATCTTGATCTCATTTTGGTTATGTCAATTTCATCTTTTGTTTTAAATTCTTAAGATTAACTATTTAATATGTTCTGAGAAAATTTTGGGAAGTTGATTCTTTACAAAACATGTTTTCATGTTACTATTGCTTGAGGACAAGCAAGATTCTAGGTTGGGGGGAGTTGATAAGTGCCATATTTTAGTGAAAATAGGGTTACATTTAAGGCACTTATCTTGTGTATTACTAAGAATATCAATCAAAATTTGCCCTAATCTAGTTAGTTTGCATTTAGCGCTTAACATTAATAATGAGTTTTAATTCTTGATGATTTATCCAATCTTCTTTTGTATTTTGTAGGATTCCGTAAATTCTAAAGCTTCCGTACATTTAAAACAAGCAAAAAGGGATCAAAAAGCAAACAAGGGAAGTGCAGAAAGCAATTCAGGCCCAAGGCCCAAAAATTTATTCCAGAAGGTACGTTTAACTCGCCCAGGCGAGTGAATGTAGTGCAAAAGGCTCGCCTGGGTAAGTGGACTTCAGCAAGTGGATCAACAAGTGGGCCAAGTGGATCAACAAGTGGGCCTTAGCTCACCTGGGCGAATGGAAAACACATAAAAGGCTCGCCTGGGCGACCAAACACGAGCAGATCACCATCTATAAATACCCAGGCACCCCCCAAGCTCAAATCACTTCTTGCCATTCCATTTCTTCTTCTCCCCTACTCCTAAGGTGCTCCCAAGGCCTTAGTTTCTTCTAAAGCTTGTATTAGAAAGATTAGGCTAGTGAGAAAGTTGAGTGATAGTGTGCGGAAGCTCTGCCGAAAAAGAATGGTGATGATGCTTTTCTTCTACTATTCTTCTAGGGAGGTTCTCATCATGCTCGGCTAATTTCTCAGAAAAGGATTGGATGTAATCTTCTTACCCTCAAGTATCTCTTTTAATATTTATTTATGCATTAGTCTTTTCTATTTATTATTGATAAATTTATTCCGTACTTAATGCTTGATTCTACTTGATCAATAGTCTCACGAAATAAGGTTCCAAGTTTAACTGGGAAGTACTCTTAAAAATTGAACTGAATAAATTTATTCTTTACGTTACGATCACTAGGGATAGGGCATACCGTTTAGATTGCAAATAACACGCGAATATGATTGTAATGCTAAGGGTATTTATTTTATATGCGAGGGATCGATATTTGATAAATATTTCTTAAGGATTCTCAAAATACGAGGTATCGATTTGGGATGATTTTACGTGTGCATCAATAATAAAAGAAAATAACTTATTCATGGTAATATTAATTGAATACTAAGGGTATGAATGATGAAATACAATCCTGCGCTTCTCTTGAATTAATCTCGTTCTAGTAATTGCTCGTAATCTTCCGTAATTTCTCGTAATCATTCGTACTAAATTTATTATTTTCGTTTCTCCTTAATTTTCATAGTTTCTATTAATCCACAACTACATGAAACTCCATTCACACTCATTGTACATAACTATTAAACTGTTAAGCTTTATTTGAATTAATTGAGTAAAAATCAAGTCCCTGTGGAGACGAACTTTTATAAATGTTGTAACTTATAACGACAATTGGTACGCTTGCCAAAAGTCTAACAATAGTACTTTATCCAAAATATGATACTCAAACAAAAATGCACAACAATTAAGTTAATCCTTACAAAAAAATGAAATCCAACTTGATTTTGTCATTACCTAATAATGTTATGACAATATAAATTTTAGAGTAACAAACAAATCATGTTTATTAATCAATATTATACTTATTATTATGTTTGTTTTAACTTATGCTTGTTTTCCTAATTTTTAAGTGTTTATTATAATTTTATGTTTACAATGATTATAAAAGGGAGAAGATGAAGATTGAATTATATTTTGGGTAGAGCGCTGACAAAATTATCCTTAAATGTGCCACATAAACTCTTTCAATTAACGGTAACAGACATAAGTTAACGGATTGATGAATTTGTCACACTTTTTCACTTTCAGTAACAAATTTTTGAATTTTATCTTTCAAAAACGAATTTGTCAACGCTCTACACATTTAGAGACAAAAATATTATTCACCATATAATTTATAATGATATGTTACAATAAGTTGTTCATGCATACCTTGTATATGTTATAATGATCGATCATTGCAAAAAAAAAAATTGTCAGCATCCTTAATCATTCGTCCTGAGTAGTAAGGAATAAATATTAATGTCTAAACAAATAGAAAGTTGAAAACATTAAGTAAAATACAAATTTAGAGCATCTTCTTACATAAGCCTTTTCTAATTAAGAAATTATTTTAGTAATATGGCTAGCTCGTTTCATATGCAACCCTATTTGGGGTTATGCAAAAGCATGAAGTTATTATTAAATGTTGTCATTGCCATTAGTGTCTCTAAACATTGAACAAAATTATGTGTCAAGGAATCAATTACATTTGCTTGACAGTAGTGTGGGTGTTTGGCTGAACATTCCTCTCTAAAATTTAATTTTTCTAAATCATAATTTAGTTAACAATTCCAAACACTAATAAATTCTTAAGAAATGATAATAACATATTCTCTTGTGTAAAAAATATTTATTGTCAACCGTTATCTTGTGTAACTATAGCATCCCAAACACTTGGTCCTCTTCCTCCGTTTCTAGCTGATCCTTCTACCTATATTCAATAATAACAAGTTAAATACAATATATACTAGAGAGAGATTAAATTCACATTAATATGGTTAACATATGACCTTTTTTTATTATCGAAAAATTATACTCGTTGAAGTATTGAAAAATAGTCTTTTAATAAATTATTTTGACTAACTGTTAAAATATAATCTTTTGACTAATTGTACGATGATAGAAGAAATGAAAATTTAGAAAACATCTAAGACGTGGAAAACATCAAACACTAAAAAATATCAACAGTGAAGATTGAAGATAAAAGTCATTGACAGTAAAGATAACGACAGGAAGTTATTCGAAAAGTTATGGATTGTTAGAAATTATTGTCTATAAATATTAGTTTGTATCATTGTAATAAGAATTGAAACATGTAACACCCTCATATCCTCTCAAGTCCACGAGGCGCTTATAAGTCCACACGACATTTACGGATTGACAGATTAGGACAATATTTTTAACCAATATTTTAATTCTAATTTTTATTTTCCTCTAAACTCTTTTACTTTTTCTAATCTTCATTCCTTCTCAAAACCTTTCAATCTCAATTTCTTTTCAACTTTTGCTGTTTCAATCCCTGCTTATTATTATCAAAATTAATATTGAAATATCTATTAGAACTATATCAAAATACAATTAGAATTATTATTGAAGTCAATAATATAAAAATTCATCACTCTTTTGTTTATAATTTATTCCAATAATTAATATTTGATATTAATAGAAGTTTAATACATAAATTTAATAGTGAATAGCATATGAGGAGGATAAAAAGAAATGGTCTCTTTCCTCAAATATAGTTATAGGATTATGTTTATTAACAAAAATAAATACAAATTTTACTATTAACAAAAATATATTATGTAGGCACACACATTATTTATCTGAAGAGCAGATGTTCCGACACCAAACAAGAAGTTAGGTGGAAACGATCGTCGTACAACCACGTGTGTGGAGAGGTCCCTGCAGTTGCACCATATGAAAGAAACAAAGTTGTTTTCTGTGCATCATGTTTCTATATATCCATTTAAAATATACATATCATTACTTAATACTATTAAGGCTATGTTTGGCTTTTAAAAAAATTAAAAGGCTAGTTTTTAGCAAAAATAATTATTAAAACAACTTATTGAATTAAAGACATTGATAAAATCAGTTGTTAAACTAGCTAGTAGATATATATAAAATTTAGGAGTGAACACAGATAGGTTTGGATAGAATTTATAACTTTTTTATTCAACCTGATCACTTTTAATCAATTTAAATTTTGTCTAATTTAAGTCTACAATTTCATTGAACCAATCTGATTATAATCAGATTAAATCGAATGATCAAATTTATTATTAAAATTAGAAAAGTGATTATAATAGTGTGTAATTTAATAAACTCAATTCAAAAACTATTTTTTAACTACTAATGTAGCATAAAACATGTTTCATTTCGAATTAAAAACTAAATCATGTCATATATTATAATTTATAAGTCGCCTTAAAATTAAAAAAATCAATTAAATTAGATTGGGCTAAAAAGATTAAACTCTAAATGTTATATATATATATATATATATATATATATATATATATATATATATATATATATTACGTAATCGGATGAATTAAATTAGGTCAGATTAAATTTTCAAAAATGAAATTTGAGATATGATCTAAACTCATCAAATTTATAATTTTTTAATCTAAATTCAACCAATAATTCAAACCAATTCGTATTTTCCAGTTTGGACCAGTAATTTACCAAATTATCAAATTGATTCGGCTACATAATCACCCTTGATAAAATGACAAAAGAACATAATATTATGTGAATTTTTTAATGTTTTTATAGACAAATATATTTTTAGGTAATTATAATTTAATTTTTTATTCAAAGATAAAACATTTTACTATAATAAATAAATAAATAGTATAACATTGAAGAATTTTTTTTTCAATAAATAATATAATATTTAATAAAAAAATTCAATATTATACCATTAGTTTATTTTAAATTAAATATTTTTTAATTTTTAGGTAAATTTTATGTTAATTTAAAATTCATGATTTTTATTTAATGATCAAATATTTCATTAAGGTAAATAAATAGTATAATATTTAAGAACGTTTTATCACAATAAGTAATATAATATTAATGGAGAGAATTTTATTAAAATACTAAGAGGAAAATGGAAAAAAAATTACAACTTAAAATACTACTCTCAAATCTCAATAACAACGGAGCGCGTGGATTAGCGTGGAGTTCTTTCAATTAGTCTGGAATTTGGATCCTAATTATGTTGGCAGCTATGTTGAATAACGGGGAAAAAAAAGCTTTGCAGGCATAATCGTCCTACCCTATTTGAGATATGTTTTCCTATACTTAGCTATGTTTTCCTATACTTAGATAATAATTTACTTAAAAAAACATATGCTTTCAATTAGAAGAAGAATCAAATTTCATAGTGTAATTTACTTAATTATTACATTATTTATAATTTTCAGTTAAATAATATTTTTTTAAAACTATTGAAAAATTATTTTACATATATTATGTATAAAAAATTTCATATTAATTTTAAATCATTTGTTATCTCATTTATATAAATTAAAATTGATGTAATATACATATTTCAAAATATAATAAAATATAAATTATTTGATTACTTTATTGTTGTTCAATTTTGATAAAATTTGAAACAAACTATATTGATAATATATAGATATAAATTAATAGTTGAATCAATAAAAATTATATTTTATATCAAATTATAAAAATAATGCAATAGTTATCAAAGTTAATGTAATTTTAATATATATATATATATATATATATATATATATATATATATATATATATAATATGTTTCCAATATCATTAAAAAATGCTAGAAACTGATAAGTTAAAAAAAAATACTCTTTTACTGATAAGATACAAATATTTTCCAATATCATGTAATAGATATAGATGTTTATTCTTTTACTAAAATGTGTTATTATTTTAAAGTTATCAAACTATTCATCCTTCGAAAACTTCATTTTGTGTTGATGCCCTGAGCCCTGAATATATTTTAAATTTATAACCTTGTGAAAGCCGATTCTCTGCCTTTCCATCTATAGCGTTACTTCTACTGTCATATTTTCTCTGTCAATGGCTTCCAATTCATGAGTGTAGAAAGAAATTGAGTTCAGTCTCAAATATAAAAAAATGAAAAAATTATTTCACACTAATAAAAAAATAGTTAACCAAATTTAATTGTATTAATCACGATTAAAAACTAATTACTCTCCCACTTATCCTTCATTTAAATGTGTTATCAAAAATAAAAAATAATCATTAGAACAAATACGTTAAATAAATGAAAGATATTTTAGAAATAAGAAAATTTTCATATATTTGAGAAAAAAAAATATTTTTTCTTAAATTTGATAAGAGAGAGTAAGTTACAATTATTTTACCCCCACAAAAGAAAATTTCTAGATCCCCACATACTTATGATGCAATCTTTCAATTCTAATTAGACTCTTAAAATGTTATAATGAGGACAAAGAAAAAAAAAACCCAATATACATGTATAGACTTCAATCCCTGTACATGTTTGTTTTCGGTTTCCTTCAATGTTTGTCGGTGGAGTCTAGGGAGCCACACCCAAACTCTTTGTGCATGGCGCCAAAGCCTTTTCAAATTTCCTTTTTTTCTACTTTTCCAAATTTACCATCCTTTTTTTTCTCTCTCCTCTTCTTCATCTCCCATCTTTCATATTTGAAGTGTCCCATTTCATCTGATCTCCATCTTTCTGCCCAAACCTGTGTTGGAGGTAAGGGGTTTGAGAGAGAAGGATTTTGTGTTGGATACTTGAAGTATTACATCAGGGGGCATCAGATGTGGAATACACAATAGTGTTACCTCCAGCTTACAGAAAAATCCTAGTAATATAGCAAGCTATTAAGCTCCAATCCATATGGGTCCATATAATCATATAATAACTTATTGAGTTTGCATGTGAACATTATTATTTTATATATATATATATGTTAAATATATTCAACAATCTCCTCCTATGTTCACCATACAGCACAATCCAATAAGGTAATTAGTATAATGTTCAAACAAACATGAATCATTCACATCCAGTTCAAGACAATTAACTTGGATCGGTCTAAGAGTTTTAATAATAAAACATTAAACTCAAACAACATTTGCAATCAAACTAAGTGAATTATCATTCTCATGAATTTGTTCTGAGATCAATATAACAATATAAATACCAAGAATTTTAGATTAAATCTAAACTCATCCAAATCCTAACATCTAAAAATCAATCTCAAAATCAGTTCACAACCAACATATGTATAACAATCAAGTATAAGTAGGCCAGTCAAAATAGTCTAAGGCCAATATAAGAAAGAAGCATAATACTCATAATGTTCACAAAATAGAAATAACAAAATGTAAGTCTCAAGTAAATGGAATCTAACATAATGGGCAATAGCAAGTGAACTGTCAAGTTCCCTACTACTCTACCATCTAAGGATCTAACTTCCTAAGCTCTCCTCCATCTCTACCATCACCTGTAGAATGTCAAATATGAATTTCATATTATCATGAATTCAATCATTTGAATAAACTACTAAAAGTGTCTAGTTCTACGAAAAGAACTTAGCATCATATCATCAGGCAAAGAAGAACATATATCAATGTCATAAAGCATCATAATATCATGTTCATAAGCATCAAGCCAGTTTCATAAATTATGAACAAGGCCTAAATAGTTTAAGTTATAAAGAGCCATCAACCTAAGTTTATTTGTAAGAGATTAACGATTGTCTCATTTCACAAAATAAGACTAATAGTCACGTCACTTACAATAACCTAGTCTTGTAATGTAAAGTTTCAATTAAGAATAAGACCAATAGGCTTCTTATACAATCAACTATTTCTATGTTTCAATTTGGAATGTCACAGTTAATAATTCCTTAAAGTCAAATAATCTAGCATCAAGTTTGGAATGAGATTATTTAACCAAAAGGATAAGCCAACCTGGTAGGATTGTATCATCAAGTTTGGAATTACACAAGCTTCCCAAATAGAACTTTTGAATTAGATTAAAATCATCTCATCAAGTTTGGAATAAGATAACTCACCCTTTTCAAAATAGTTAGTAACTACTATCATCGATGAAACATATAAATTGTGCTTATCATTTGGCCAACAAAGGAAGATTCGATAATTCAAAACACACAATTAAAGGTAAGTAAATGATAAGTAAGACTTGTCTACATAGTCTTTAACCCTATTTCCCCCACTGTTTTAAATAATTGATCTTTAGGCAAACCTTTTGTGAGATCATTGGCCATGTTATCCTTCGATCTCACATCGACCAAAGTGATAACTCCTTGTTCTCTCAGATAATTCAACAATGTAACACCCCGGACGTGTTATCATTAATAATATCATAAGCGCGCTA
>QARZ01040908.1:52602-85655 GCA_013407115.1 Glycine latifolia
GCATTTCTGTCTGCCATCCCAAGTGAGTAGCGTGGATATCCAAGTGAGTAGCGTGGGAACGTCGGCAGAATTGGTTTTTAAAGGCCAAAACATGAGAAATGGAGGAAAATTCCATTTCTTCTTCCTCCCCTTAGCCCAACCTCCATGGTTGAAGTCCTTAAGCTTCTTAGGACTTGTTTTCTCAGCCTAAACACTTCCCGGTGACCTTTAACCTTGTTTGAACCGATTAGAAAGCTATTATCCTTCATCTCTTTGCTTAAAATCCCTTGTGAGTGAGAGTTGGGATTCTTGAGTGGAAACCTCAGAGAACTCAAGGATGGGCGAGACCCAAGGCAGGAGACAGGCACCAGTGCTTGGGTAAAACGGTTCTGAGGTCTTCTGGGTCGCCAGTGAGGTAAGAAATTCAAGTTCTCTTGGGTCTCTGTGATTTTGGGGTTTTCTGAGTTTTGTGACCCACGCTGTTCTGGGGCTAGGATTAGCCCAGGGTCCAGTTGAGAAACTTGTTTAGGACGATGAGTAGATGAAGGAATAGCTTTCAGTTTTTGATTCTGATGACTTTGAATTTTGGCTCTGTGTTATCTGTGTGACCTGTGAAATGGTCACTTGTGATTATCTGTTGAGATGCCAGAGCCTTAGTTATGATTATGTTGAGTCTGAGAAAAAGCCTTGTGTGGGCAGATATTGATTAAACCCTAGGATAGGGGATTTATGATCTGATACATGTTGTGATTGAATGTGTGTGATATGGTTTTGATATGAAACTGCTTATGCCTTGATTAGGCATTGATTCTGAGACTGTTGGCGGTGGAAGCCACAGACCTGGGAAGGAGTTGCGTGCTGAACCCTTACCAGGTAAGTTCAGTGTTTCTTGGGGATGAATTCCCGCTTTGGTTGCACACCACACTCCTGGGGAGTGTTGGTCATGATTCATGATGCATGCATTGGCTGTGGCATTACTTGTATTGAAATGTATGCAATTGAAATTGTTTGAGCTATGATTGAGGCGTTGAGGGTTCTCCGCCTTATGATCTGGGGGCATTGAGGGTTCTCTGCCCATGACTTAAGCGTTGAGGGTTCTCCGCTAGGCATTGAGGGTTCTCTGCCATGACTTAAGCGTTGAGGGTTCTCCGCTAGGCATTGAGGGTTCTCTGCCATATGAGTATGGGCGTTGATGAGATCCGCCAGGCGTTGATGAGATCCGCCATGTTTGGATGCTTGATATATTGCTATGAGGGCCAATGGGCCATTTGGTTATGTGATTGCCTTATGTGTGCTTTGTGGATAGTGGGCCAGGGTGGGAATGATTTCCCAAGAACCCTGAGCTTACTGAGATATGTTATCTCACCCCGTGTAGGGTTTACATGTTTTCAGGTGATGTTTCTGGCAGAGAGGAGCAGTCTCAGGGCAGGAGGCCCATCTGAGACTAGGCTGCTTGCCTTAGGAGCTAGGAGGCTCTGTTTTGATTATTTTGTGATGTATAGTTCTGTACTCCCTCATGGAGGGCTGATATTCTTTTGTACCACCACGGGATGTGTGGTGTGGTCTATGGACAGTGATATGTATGTACAGAACTTTGTTATATTTGATATGTATCTTTTCCCTGAGTACTGATGTCTTATATCTGTTATCTGCCTGTATATTTGAGTTGTATGGCTGTTGTTATATCATTTGAGAAACTGGGTCAGTAAGACTTTGTATTGTGTTTTAAAGCTGATATTATTCCATACATAATGAATCAAGAAAAACGATTCTTCGCTTCCGCTGACGATTATTTTATGATACCTATGCGCTATACTGATATTATTAATGTTAACGCACCGGAGGCCTACGGGGTGTTACACTTACTTTCATACCAAGAATGATATTAGCTATACCAAGATCTTTCATGTCAAATTCTCTAGCTTAAGGGGTTTTCACATCACTCACTATAGAATGATCAGAGCCAAGAATTAACATATCATCAACATACAAGCATATGATGACTATCTTATTTGACATGAAACGATAATAAATGTAACGACCCGCCACGTCGCTACGATATCACTACTCTAAACGCGTAATTTCAATTTTTAATGAAAACTCCATTAATTTAATTATGAAAATGAGAGTAAATTTTTCATGATAACACTTTCATCAAAGATACACACATACGTACATAAATACATATATATAAATATATTAAACATATAATATCATTCATATGTCAGAGCATAATTCAGATTTTACATATAAATCTAAGCTTGAGAATACATGTCCGATCAAAGAGAAACAAGGAACCAACTAAGAAAGAGTTGATAACAAAACACAACTCTCTCCCAAAATAAATTCCAACATTGTCACGTTGGCCTAGCGTCCAACAAAAGAAATCTTTCTTCAATATCGCCTACTGCTGATCATCTGCTCCCACGAACAAAGGTTTGTGATCATCACAAGTATCAACCACATGGTACAAAAATTCCAAGGGCGAGTTTATTTAACAAAACCAACAAGCATCAGATAACACTGATTAGAAAGGTAACAACAATAACAACCACAAACATTCTCAATAATTCATCAGATCAATACACACTCAACAAATCAGTCATCCACTTCATTTCACAAATCAAAATAATCATGCTCAGAATGATGCATGCACCTGACTCAACTCTCAGAATGCAATGTGGTACCATCTTCATGGAAATAGACTCTCTAGATAAATGATGCAGTAGCTCGTCGAGGTTGTAACAACCCACCTCGTCGCTACGATATCACCACTCTAAACGTGTAATTTCAATTTTTAATGAAAACTCCATTAATTTGATTATGAAAATGAGGGTAAATTTTTCGCGATAATACATTCATAAAAAATACACATTTACGTAAATAAATACATATATATAAATATATTAAACATATACATATCATTCATATGTCAAAACATAATTCAATTTTTTTTTTACTTATAAATCTAAGCTTGAGATTACATGTTCGATCAAAGAGAAACCATGAACCAACTAAGAAAGAGTTGATAACAAAACATAACTCTCTCCCCAAAACAAATTCCAACATTGTCACGTTGGCTTGGCGGCTCCAACAAAAGAAATCTCTCTCCAATATCACCTACTGCTGATCATCTTCTCCCACGATCAAAAGTTCGTGATCATCACAGGTACCAACCACACGGTACAAAAATTGCAATGGTGAGTTTATTATATAAGATCAACAAGTACCAGATAACAATAATTAGAAAGGAAACAATATTAACAACCACAAACATTCTAAATAATCCATTAGGTCAATACACACTCAACAAATCAGTCATCCACTTCATTTCAAAAATCAAAACAATCATGTTCAGAACGATGCATGCACCTGACTCAACTCTCAGAATGCAATGTGGTACCATCCTCATGGAAATAGTCTCTCTAGGTAAATGATGCAGTAGCTCGTCGAGGTCACCCTGTCGTGCACAGGTCGCTCCCCCCCCCCATGGTGATCAGCCCATAGTCACAAGGGAGTTCCAAACAGAGTGATGCCCCCTAGTACCCCCGTACTTACTGTCACCATTCTATTTCCATCCATGAAATACGAAGTATGAACATGGGCACCATCAATGCAATGACCATGGATAGATAGGGACCATAATTTTAACAATCCCTTTATCTCTTGTGATGCTTAAAATTCGTAAACCCTCCCTCGCAAGGTTATTCAATCATGCACCCCCCATGTACATACACAACATCACCGATACATTGACCATGGATAGATAGGGACCGGAATTTTAAACAATCTCATTCTTAGGATGCTTAAAATTCGTAAATTCACCCTCGCAAGGTTATCCAACAGGTCAATGTACCTCATGTGGACATACACAACATACAACCATTGGCATCATCAATGCGTGACCTGGCTAGGAACACATCCTTCCTCGAAAGGGTAACCCGTCATGCACCCCCATGGGTATCCATGTGTATCCACATCACACAATGACATTGTTCACATCAACATTATCCCTTATCAATGTCATTATCAACATCAACATCACATCATCTCAATGTCATCATCATATATATCAAAGTCATATCATTTTAACATCATCAACCACATCAACATTATCTCATTTCAACATTATAATCATAAACATCAATATCATCTCATTTATTCACAATCCATATTACTACAAGACTGATATTTTTAGGAAAATTCTAAATTAAAGAGGATGACTACACTATAGAAAACAAACTCTTATGCCCATTTAAAAATTGAATAAAGAATTAAATAGGAAAACATATTATAAAATTTTGGGCAGAGTCTCCTCTGTAATTAAGACTTTTTCCAAAAATCCAATCAATTACAACAACATCATTCACATTTTTATCCATCAATAACAAATTCATCGCATCCCATTAGTTAAAAATACAGCTTTTCTTAAAAATGAGCACACACACAGGAACAAACCACATCAATCATAAATACATCGCATCCCTATTAGTTTAAAATATAACTTTTCTTGAAAATGAGCACACATAGGAACTAACACACATCAGTAATAATTATATCACATCCCATTAGTTGAAAACATAGTTTTTCTTGAAAGTCAACACACAACAGGGACAGGCAGTTATCCTCATAGTTGGACTCTCTGGCCCCCAACTATGGTGTCAAAACTATAACGAAGAAATAAACTCCCCTTACCAACAATCTCTATCCCTCTGATAGACCCCTTGTAGCGTTCTTTTGAGCTCTCTTAAGTTCTCGTGCCTTGTTCCAAATGCAGAGCGCTATATATTAAATTGAAAATAATTTAGTATAGATTTCTCACCATACATGATTCGGTTCTTCCTATAATTTGTGCTAATCTACAAGTTATTAAATTCCCATCTTTTAGTATGTTAAACTATATACTTCCTAAGATTTCTAACAAGGTATCATATGCCTTATTTGGATTTCTAAAACTCTAGCTATAGCATTTTTAAAACTAGACTTCAAAGCTGTCAGCAAGTTCCAGTTTCCACTCTTATATCTCTTAATGTTCTCGTGACTGCAAGTAGTACACAATCTAGATTTATCTGAAATTTTTATATGTTATAGCTAAAATCTAGATATTTAATTCCATAAATCATACACCTTATTTGAATAAGAAATGAGAGAGAAATAAATTTTTAAAAATGGGTGACAGAAGCTGTTTGGGTGAAGACAGTTTTGGATAGCTTGGGTTCAAATAATTTCTGGGCACAATTAACTATTTAGTTTGGTCCCATATTTTAGGACAAAATAGAGGACATCCTAAGATTTAAAATGAGTGGTCAAACACCTCATTTGGTTAAGTACAGAGGGAGATATGAAATTCTAAAGACAGTCCAAAATTTCAGCTTAAAAAAACCATACGAATTTTAATAGCAATACTTACCAAAGTATTTGGCTGAAATGATTCAAGAGCTTGAGGAGTAAAATTTCTATCTTTTAATAGAATATTTTGAATGAAGAAATGATATGTAAACTTGGTGAAGGCTACGGTGTTAAGTCAAGAAGAAGAAAGAAAGATGAAAGCAAAATGAAAGGATATAAGAAAGTGAACGTGAGGTTGAGAGAACTAGCATTGATGTGCAGATTTTTCTAAAGCAAGTACGTATTTATAGAAGAAAATTTAGTTGGAATGGAAAGCTAGTTATTCCTTGGTTCAGTTCATGTAACTAAGTAATCATGCTATTGAGATATTTCATTTCCATGCATTTAATGCATTCAAAAGCAAAGATTCCTTTCATTTGCCCAAAATGCACGTGGAATGCTTCCTTGCAAGCTTGATATTTCTTATTCACTTTATTTATGGCTGGTCATGCAACGTAGAATGCTTCTTGAATGAGCTATATTATTATTTGCTTTACACATGGCTGTACAAATAGATTATGTACACCATTTCTAGGAAGTACACGTGCACACACACATGATTTGCACTTCCATAACCAAATAAATTAGTTCCAATTCTCACATATATGTTATGGTTTATGTTTTTTTTTTTGTTTCTTTTAATTTAAACCAAGTGTACTTCATATAGTTTTCAGTTATTTACTTAGGTGATCTTAAGCTCCTAACCAACATCCTACACACGCTAGGATTTGTTTCTTCCTTAAATTCACTAATCATAACTAAATTTATTCTAAGCATTTCTAAACTTGCCACTTAGATCCATTTGCTTCTATCCTATCCTTCTTGTACAACCATCACAGGTGTTTCTCATGTGATAATTTTCTTTATCATATCATCACATGGTCCAAAACTATAGCTCATGATAGCTTTATATATTCATGTGATTTTCCTTCATTTTTACTGTAAGGTTTATTTGCTTACACTTATTATATTCATTTAGTAAAATTTAGAGACTAATCTTCTAGCTTACCTAATCATAAATTTTCGACCAATAGGTACTTCTAGTTTTCTTGTGATGTTTGTCTGTTTCTAAGGATATTTTGGTAATTTGCCATCCTAGGGGCATTTCTGTAATTTCATCAATTTTTACAAAATATCTAAGGGTATTTTGGTAAATTATCACTTACTCTAGGGTATGATTGTAATTTTTACTTCAAAATATCTCACCAAAATATCTAAGGGTATTTTGGTAATTTTAAATCTCAAGGGTATTGTAATAATTTGTCACTTATTCCAAGGGTATGGTTGTAATTTTTGCTTCAAAATATCTCATCAAAATATCTAGGGGTATTATTGTAATTTGCTTTAATATTTAAGGGCATTTTTGTAATTTTCACTTCCAGGGTAATATGGTCATTTCTCTTCAAACATTTTTGTAATATTTTCTAATTATTTCTAATTAACATTTCACATAAATTATTTAAACATAGATCAAACAAACTTCACATAACCTAACACTCACATCAAGTAATTGCACAATGATAATTCACACAACATTTCAACCATATATTTTTTTAGTTATCGAAATTTCAGGGTGTTACAGAGGTCACCCTGTCGTGCACTGGTCGCTCCCCCCTCCCCCATAGTGATCAGCCTTGAGTCACAAGGGAGTTCCAAATAGAGTGATGCCCCCTAGTACCCCCGTACTTACTGCCACCATTCTATTTCCATCCATGAAATATGAAGTATGAACATGGGCATCATCAATGCAATGACCATGGATAGATATGGACCAGAATTTTAACAATCCCTTTCTCTCTTGGGATGCTTAAAATTCATAAACCCTCCCTCACAAGGTTATCCAGTCATGCAGCCCCCCATGTACATACACAACATCACCGATACACTGACCATGGATAGATAGAGACCGGAATTTGAAACAATCACATTCTCTCTTAGGATGCTTAAAATTCGTAAACCTACCCTCGCAAGGTTATCCAACCAGTCAATGCACCGCACGTGGACATACACAGCATACAACCACGGGCACCATTAATGCATGACCCGACTAGGAACACATCTTTCCTCGCAAGGGTAACCAGTCATACACCCCCATGGGTATCCATGTGTATCCACATCACACAATGACATTGTTCACATCAACATTATCCTTTATCAATGTCATTATCAACATCAACATCACATCATCTCAATGTCATCATCATATATATCAAAGTCATATCATTTTAACATCATCAACCACATCAACATTATCTCATTTCAACATTATAATCATAAACACCAATATCATATCATTTATTCACAATCCATATTACTACAAGACTGATATTTTAGGAAAATTCTGAATTAAAGAGGAGGACTATAATATAGAAAACACACTTTTATGCCCATTTAAAAATTCAATAAATAATTAAATAGGAAAATATGTTTTAAAAATTTTGGCAGAGTCTCCTCTGTAATTAAAACTTTTTCCAAAAATCCAATCATTACAATAACAATCATCATTCATAGTTTAATCCATCAATAACAAATTCATCGCATCCCATTAGTTAAAAACACAGTTTTTCTTGAAAATGAGCACACAACAGGAACTGACACACATTAGTAATAATTATATCACATCCCATTAGTTGAAAACATAACTTTTCTTGAAAACGAGCACACATAGCAACAAACACACATCAATCATAAATACATTGCATCCCATTAGTTAAAAACGTAGTTTTTCTTGAAAGTCAGAACACATCAGGGACAGGCAGTTATCCTCATAGTTGGACTCTCTGGCCCCCAACTATGTTGTCAAAATTATAACGAAGAAATAAACTCCCCTTACCTATCTCTATCCCTATGATAGCCCTTTTGTAGCGTTGTTTTGAGCTCTCTTAAGTTCACGTGCCTTGGTCCAAACGTAGAGTGCTATATACCACATTGAAAATAATTTAGTATAGATTTCTCACCATAGATGATTCGGTTCTTCCTATAATTTGTGCTAATAAGTTATTAAATTCTCATCTTTTAGTATGTTAAACTAGACTTCCTAAGCTTTCTAACAAGGTATCACATCCCTTATTTGGATTTCTAAAACTCTAGCTATAGCATTTTTAAAACTAGACTCCAAAGCTGTCAACGAGCTCCAATTCCCACACTGACATCTCTTAGTTTTCTTGTAACTGCAAGAAGTACACAATCTATATTTATATGAAATTTTGATATGTTATAGTTAACATCTAGATCTTTAATTCTATATATCATACACCTTATTTGAGTAAGAAATGAGAGAGAAATAAAGTTTTAAAAACGGGACAGAAGCTGTTTGGGTGAAGACAGTTTCGGATAGCTTGGTCTCAAATAATTTCTAGGCATGATTCACTACTTAGTTTGGTCCCATATTTTAGGACAAAATAGAGGAAATCCTAAGATTTAAATGGAGTGGTCAAACACCTCATTTGGTTAAGTACAGAGAGAGATATGAAATTCTAAAAACAATCCAACATTTTAGTTTTAAACCATACGAATTTTAACAGCAATACTTACCAAAGTATTTGGCTGAAATGATTAAAGAGCTTGAGGAGCAAAGTTGTCATCTTCTAATAGAAGATTTTGAATGAAGAAATGATATTTAAACTTGGTGAAAGGGGCTGCAGCTTGAGTGAGAAGAAGAGAAGAGAAAATGAAGCAAAAGTGAAGAGAGAAAATGGAGCAACTGGTCGTGGGTTTTGAATGAAGCCTTTGAAGCAAAAGTGAAGAGAGAAAAGGGAGCAAGTGGCTGTGGGTTTTGAATGAAGCCTTGCTTGTGCAGATTTTTCATCTCAAAGGAAGTATTTATAGTAAAGAATCTAGTTAGAATAGAAAGAAATTAGTTAAAATGTAACCTAGTTAGTCTTTGGTTTGGTTCCAATGGAACTAAGTAATCATGACCTAAAGATATTTTAATTCTTATGCATTAAATGCATGCTTACTAAGCAAAATCAAAGATTCCTTCATAATTTCTAGGTGTTCACGTGGAAGCTTGCTAAGGAGGTCAGTCTTCTTTTATTTTATTCACACAAGGCATGCATTGACCTTATGATTCACACATTCACGGAGACACACACACACTTGCACAACTGCTTCTCCATTTCTATTGATTTTACTTTTAAAAAAATCTCATGTACACATGCAAGTGGTTGCACCTAAGTTGAGTGTTTTTATGTACTTCATGTGCTTTCCAATTAAGGTGATGACTAATAAGGTGTCATTCATATTTATCCCATATTCCACATGACTAGATCTCTTTATATTACTAAAATTTTATTTCTTTCCTTGAGTTAAATGATCATGACTAAATCTACTCTAAACACTTCTAAACTTGTCACTTGGATCCATCAGTTTCCTATACTATCCTTCTTGTATCACACTACCATCTCAAGTGTCTCTCATGTTGATAATTTTCCTCATCTTATTATCACATGGTCTGAAACTATAGGTCATGATAGCTTTAGATATGCGATTTTCCTTCATTTTTACTATAAGGTTTATTTGCTTGCGTTTATTATGTTTAGTAGTAAAATTTACAAACTTTTCTTCTGGCGTACCTAATCATAAATTTTTGACCAATAGGTACTTCTAATATTCTTGTGATGTTTGTCTGTTACTAAGAATAATTTGGTAATTTGTCATCTCAGGGGCATTTCTGTAATTTCCTCAAATTTTCACAAAAATATCTAAGGCAAAATATCCAAGGGTATTTTGGTAATTTGTCACTTACTCCAAAGGTATGATTGTAATTTCTACTTCAAAATATCTTAGAGTATTTTGATAATTTTAACCTCAAGGGTATTATGGTAACTTGTCACTTACTCCAAGGATATGATTGTAATTTCTACTTCAAAATATCTCACCAAAATATTTAAGTGTATTTTGGTAATTTTCTTTAACCTTAAGGGCATTTTTGTAATTCTCACTTCAAGGGTAATATGATCATTTCCCTTCAAATATTTTTTGTAATATCTCTAATTATCACTAATTAACATTTCACACAAATAATTCAAACATAGACCAAACAAACTTCACATAACCTAACATTCACATCAAGTAGTTATACAAGGATAATTCACACAACATTTCAACCATATATTTTCAGTTACCGAAATTTCATGGTGTTACAATAAACATTTATCTGAATAATTGGACTGAAAGCCATAGCTCTTTACCACCTTGTCAAACTTAAGATGCCACATCTTATGTGCTTGTTTAAGACCATACAAAGATTTGTTCAATTTACAAACTTTTTTCTCAAGGCCTTTCATGACATACCCTTCAGGTTGTTCCATATAGATTTCTTCACTTAACTCCCTATTTAAGAAAGTTGTCTTTACATCCATTTGATGCACTACAAAGTGTTCAATAGATGCCAAAGCAAGAAGAATTCTTATAATTGACAAATGACATACAGGTGAATAAACATCAAAAAAAGTCTATTCCACTCTGTTATTTAAAGCTTTTAGCTATTAAATGTGCTATATATCTAGCTATTGATCTGTCACTATTCAGTTTCTTCTTTAATACCCACTGACAGCCTATAGCCTTAGCCCCTTTTGGCAAATTGAGTAGCTACCAAGTGTGATTCTGTAGCAAAGAACTCATTTCATCATCTATGGCTTCTACCCACAGTAAGGATTCCTTAGATCTCATTGCTTCTTGATAGGAGAATGGATCATCCTCTATATGGTAAGTGACAAAGTCCACACCAAAACTTTTAGAAACTTTATCTGTTGTAGATTTTCTAACTGGGATTGGTTCAATAGCCAGTTGTGTGAGGTTAGTGTCATAAGGACAAGCTACAAATTGTACAGGAGATTCTGAAATCATATATGTAGATCCAAAAACCTTCAAGTCAAGATTTCTAACAAACTTGTACTCAAAGAATTTTGCATCTCTATCACTATGTTAGTAGATAGATCCAAAAATCTATTTGCAGCACTATCTTCTGCACTACCTAGATATACACAAGTAGTGGTTCTAGGTCCCACCTTAGGCCTTTTAGGATCTTGTATCCTTACATAGGCAACACAACCCCAAATTTTAAGGGTATCATATCTACAAGCACGTTTGTGCCATATCTCATAAGGTGTCTTAGACAATTTAGAATGTGACAACCTGTTTAAGATGTGATTAGCAGTTAAAATAGCTTCTCCCCAATAGGAGAAAGGAATGCTAGCTATAAGTAACATAGAATTTAACATTTCAATTAAAGTCCTATTCTTACGCTCTGCAACACCATTTGATTAGGGTGAGTAAGGAGCAGTAGTTTCAAGTATTATGCCCTCTAAAGCACAAAATTCCTTGAACTCAATCATTGTATATTCTCCTCCTCTATCACTCCTAAACCTCTTAATTTTCAAATTAAGTTGATTTTCAACTCTAGATTTAAAATTCTTTTTAAGTAAAGGTACTACTTAACATGTTTCAAAGTTAGTAACTTCCCTGAAGAAAGCACCAAATTAGTAGTTCCAGCATGAGTCACCTCTGCCTCACCACCATTACAATTTTCCACTGTGTCTTTCATTTCTATGACCTCAATGAGTAAATTCCCATCATTTGTCGCATGACAGGTAGCACCATTATCCAACTACCACTCAGAAGAGACATTGGCATTTCCATTATTCATCATTCCAATGAAGGCTTGAAGCTCAGATTCACTAATTAGCATATTAGTCTCATTTTGTGGTGTGTTGTTCTTTGACATCTTTGGTAGTTTGCACTCTACTGCCCAGTGACCCCACTTTTCACAGTTATGGCACTTGCCCTTCTTCTTCTTGAAGACAGTCTTTTTGGCCTCTAATTGTGAAGAGGATTCACCTTTTGGTGACTTGGACTTTTTCTGATATTTATAGGAATATGAAACTAAGTTGACAACTGACTTTTGTTGTCCTACTTGTTCCAAACTCTTCCTACAAATGTTTTGATCTTCAATATGAATATACCTTTTTAATTCATCCAGTCCCATCTGTTCTTTTAGTTTGTGCATGTCAGTCTTAAAAGAATTCCATTTAGCAGGTAGCTTACTCAACACAAGACCAACAAAGAGATTATTAGACAAATCAGAATTGTCCTTTTCTAGCTTGTTCCTCATATTCTCAAGTTCAATTAATTGAGAAGTGATGCTTGAGTTCATATTAAACTTAAAGTCAAAGAACTTCTTTGCTAGAAGAGTCTTAGAAAGCCTCTCTTGTTTTTGAAATTGAGTGTTCAAGTGATCTCATATCTCCTTTGCAGTCTTATACTCACTATAAGTCATAGCTAGACGAGGATTTAAAGAGTTTAATAAGTAATCTCTACAAAAAATTTCATCTTTAATCCATTGATATTCATTCACATTTTCAACAGTAGATGCAAAATCACTTAATGCAATATAGAATATGTCACGCTCCTTCATGCCAAATTGAACATGAAATTTTCAACCATGAAATCCAATGACATCAAAAGATTTCACCTTTATGATATCATGGGAGTTATGTTTTGCCATTTTAATCAAAGTAAAAGTTAAAAAGAGTGCACCTTAAAATCCTCCAAAGTATACCAAACCTTTTAACTTTTCAAAAACAGCACTGTAGAGGTGAAATTTGTCAAATCTGACCCCAAAAATAAATCCAGAATGCCCAAAAACCTTAGAAACAATTATTTTTGGTCACTAGAGACTTGCTAAAAACTCGCCGGAAAAATTTGCTAGAAAGTCGTCGGTCACCAGAACAGTTCACTGGAAAGCGAACTAGTCATTGGAAAAGTTCTCCGAAGAAGATGAACCAGTCATCGGAAAGTTCACCAGAGAAGACGAACCAATCGCCTGAAAAGTCACTATAAAACTATAGAAACTTCCAACTTCTATATCTCCTTCGTCTGCCTTTTGTTTTACACAAGTGACCAATCAAAATGATCGTCTCGATGAGCAGAACAAAACCCACAAGGTTTCAACTCATGAAATCAGCTGAAGTTTCCAAGATCTGGACTCAAAGGTTGCGACTGCAGAGTTTTCAAACTCAGATCCCGGTCAATCCTTTACGTTGAAACACAAAAGTGATCACATCCTTGAGTTCCTCTCGATGAGATCTTCGAAACAACACCTTACTCACTCAAACCCGATACACGAAGCTAATTCTTCAAGATTGTTAGAGGTAAGGGATTTGAGAGAGAAGAGTTTTGTGTTGGGTGCTTGAAGTATTACACCAGGAGGCATCAGATGTGGAATACTCAACAATGTTACCTCCAGCTTAGGGAAAAACCCTAGTAATATAGCAAGCTATTGGGCTCCAGCCCATATGGGTCCATATAATCATACAATAACTTATTGGGCTTGTATGTGAACATATTATTATTTAATATGTATGTTAAATATATTCAACAACCTACACTGCACACCAACGTTGTAACGTGGACAGAGGACGGAGAAGGATCTTGGCGGCTTGCTCTGTGAGCCCCATATCTTCACATTTTAAGATTTCAAAGGCGTTGTGGGAGGATCGGAGGCTGAGAAAAAGGGAGCGAACAACGAAAGATACCTCAAAGGCCTTGTTCACGGTGCGATGGCATCGTCATGGAAGGCAAAGAAGGACCTTCAACAACATCATTTATGGTAATTCACAGTGGAAGAAACTCTTCTTTTCAAGAATAATGAGGAGGCAGTCACCGGCTTTACGTGATGGCTTATTGATCGCGAAGACAACATGTTTCAAATCTTTGAGTGCTTCCTTCGCCGCAACTGACCACAACTTTCCCATCTACCAATGTTTAATTGTTGTGTATTTTTGTATTGATTTCCTATATTTGAACGATGTACATGTTATTGTATAGATTAGAAACTGAAGATCTAATATAAGTTAAATCAAAGTATTGATTGAAAACCCTATTTCTGTTTTTGCATTCTTGAATTTTATCATAGATTTGTAATCTAGTCTCGTTTTTATGTTCAAATTTATGTGTAGTGGCAATGCATGGTGGCGTTGTCGTCCTGACCACCATCTATGTTTGCATTATAAGAAAGAAGGATAGGCAAAAAGAAAAAAAGGGATCACTTCCTCGCGATCGAAAATCTTGTTGGAGATACGATGGCGACAATGTTCCTTAGAATCATTGTCTTCCTCACAAGAAGATGTAGTTGCCCAGTGGGTGGGAGGGAGAGATGGAGACACAGGAACAAAGTGGTAAAAGGAGGAAACACGAGAAAAAAGATAAAGATAAAGATGAAAAAATTTGGTCTTTGATTAAAAAATGTTTAATGTTCAATTTGGTCCTCAAGTTTTATTAAAATGTTTGATTGAGTCCCCATATTTAAAAAAAACTCCAATTAAAAAGAAAAAGGATAAAGATGAAAAAATCTTGGTCTTTGATTAAAAATAATTCCTAATATTCAATTTGGACATTAAGTTTTATTAAAATGTTCAATTGGATCTCCATATTTTAAAAAACTCCAATTAGGTCCACAAATTCTTAAAAATGCTCCAATCAAGTCCTTTTCATCCAATTCTCTAACACTATTTAAATGTAAATTCTAGCGATTTTCATTTATGAAAAGTGACAATTAAAAACCCTCACTATATTTTTTATTCCCATTGAATTTCAGAAATTGATCATTCATCATGTAAAATGACGCTTAATCCCAAATTCAGCAAAATCAGACCAAGAATCAAGTGCATACACACATTGATGAAGGAGAATAAGAGGAAACAAAAAAAAAAAACCATCAAGTTAAGAACAAAATCAAGAGGTACAAACCTAAATCTAAAAGTTTAGAACAAAATCAAAAATCCAAATCTTCGCCATCTCCTTGGAGGGTGAAGGTCTTGCAAAATCAAAGACGAGATTGCAATACGTCTTTGTTAATATAGTTTTGGTGGAGCCAAAACGCACAAGGAGCAAAACTCTCTGGTAACATCATCACAACCCCTCCAACCCTCTTCACCTACAACAGCCTCTCCATCATCGTCACCAAGAACAGCAACAACTATGTCCTTTGGTGCATCACATATCTAGGTTTTGGTGGTGCAATGACAATGGCTTTGGTGCACCGTGGATCTCGATTTTGTTGGTACAGCAGATATGGCATTTGGCGTACCACAAATTTGAGTTTTGCTATGGCATTTGTTTGGTGTAACACAAATCAGGATTTTGGTGGTGCAACAATGCAATGGCAACAGTGAAGGAGTGACTATGGAGTTTGGAGTTTCAAAGGATATGATGGAGAAGGAGAAGCCACGATGACAATTTTTCAATGACATTCATATAAATTGGACAAAAAGGACTTGATTGAAGCATTTTTAAGAATTTGGGGACTTGATTGGAGTTTGTTAAAATTTGAGGACTCAACTGATCACTTAATAAATGTTAAGGACCAAATTTAACATTTGGTCTTACAAAAGATAATATATCTAATGGTTAAAAGAAACTTTGACATGGTGCCCAAGTTAAAATCGGGACGGATTCGAATGGATACCCACGGGTTTGAGTCCTACTGCCATGCCTACAAGTTACCCTAGCCATCATGTGTTTGTCTTGAAAAGTAAGAAACTACGTTGAAAGTTAATACAATGACACAGCCCACACACTAAAAGTGCCAGTTTGATGGCCACAATGACTATTAATCTCCTCGTCGCACATAAAATAGATAAACTTGAAATGGATAACATATTCCAACTAGTTAAATAGGATTCAATGAGTGCTGCATAAGAATTACTTCAATAACTCAATGCAATCAAAAATAGCAAAATCAGAGTTTATCATAACAGCCGGTCATAAAATAACAAACAAAAACTACATATGATGATTAAATTTCACCATATCTCTCTATATCTGAAAGCAGCTTATACAGCTGCCTTGGCAGCACTGGAAAGCTTGGATCTCCTCTTAGCCAAACTCTCACTGCGGCGGTCTCTCTGCTCCTTCAACCTGGAGGCAAGGAGTTTCTGGTACTCTGCTGCCTCCGATTTGGCCTTGGCTATTCTCTTCTTTTTATCAGCAATTCTTGCCCGCTTTCTTTGGAGCGTAAGAGGGGTGACCAATCTTTGTATCTTAGGAGCTTTGCTCACCTTTTTCCCTGTAATCAAAAGATCCAACACTATTCAGATTACAATCCATCACAACGAATGCTTATGTCTGTACATTTTACTCAGTGTCCCAAAGGAACCACATTTTACCAAAAACCTTTGGTCTTTTTTAGACAAATTCTATAATCAATCAGTCAATTACAAAACTAAATTCAACATAAAAGCACCAGGGATTTTACCAGCTTTTGTCGTAAATGTGCGACGGTAGGTATTAACATACTTCCTAACATCATCCTCCTTAGACAGGTTGAACAGTTTACGGATTTTGGATGCTCTCTTTGGGCCTCTCATCCTTGGCTTCTCAACATCAGTCAATCCTGGTAAATCATTCTCACCCTTCTTCACAATTACCAAGTTCAAAACAGAGAGGTCTGGGCTGACAATGCACCCACGAACAGACTTTCTCCTACGCTCTCCATTACGCCTTCCATATCCACGGAAGCAAGGAGTTCCTGTTCAAGTCACGAATAAAAAGAAAATTAGTTTGTAGACAAAGGAAAGCAGAGACACCTGATCCAACAAATGCGTGACATTATTAAAAAATGAATTAAGTTCTATCTAAGAAAGGAAGAGCACAAAATTGGAATTGATTTTAAAAGATTAAAATATAAAAAGGGCACAAAACTAAGCCTAACATATAGGTTGAACAAAAAAAGAGCATCAAAGCTACATCATACCCCTGTGAAGCAAAAGTCGAACACGACCAGGAGTAAGCACTCCCTGCTTCATTGGGAATCCTTGTTTGTCACAACCTCCAGTAATTTTGAAGACATAGCCCTTAAATTCCTGTTGGCAACAGAGTTGTGAAGGTGAATAGATAATCATTAAAAATTCAGCAAAACTTGAGAAGATACATTTAAGGATTGCAGCTAAAGAGCATACCTCACCAAGTGCATCTCCGCTGACCTCCTGTGAGATCCTCTTGTCCCAAAATGCTCGTCTGCAAATTAAAGATAGGAATATTTTTAACAAGACTCGTCTGCAAATTAAAGATAGGAATATTTTTAACAAGACATATTACACTGCCCAAAGGAACATATAAAATTGGCTTCTTAGGAACAAATTATGAAATCATTATGAATATCAAAGTCAATCAAAAGTTTAAAGAATGTTGAGACAGGTGGCTCCTCCAAAGCTTCTAAATCTCAGATAGAAGAGAGATAATAATTTATGAATAATTCTAAATCCCCCAAAACCAGCTTTCCACTGATTTCCTACTTATCATATGAAGTAGAAGACAGTTAAACATTTTACGTTTCTCAAATATTAAATTAAATGCATTTTTTAATATTTTGTTCCAAGTATAAGGATATTGTTTAGATAATTTATACACCCCTTAGTGAAGAAAATTTAAGTAACTTGATTTCTATTTTCTTTTTTCTATTTTCATTAGCGTTGTACGTATGACTGGAGGGAAAATGTGATGGTGAAATGTGGAAGAGGGAGTGTAGTTTAAAATTAAGAAAAAATGTTTTCACATAAAATTACATAGAAAAAGTTATGATATAGCACGATAAAAATCAGTTTAAGTTGCTCCTTGGTGATATTACACATTATTTTCCCAACAGAACAAGTAAAATATAATTATATTTTAAACTGTCTACAGCCCCCTTCTCACTTTTTATAACAAGCACAATCTCACAGTGAAAAATTAGAATTCATGTTCAAACAAAATTAAAATGGCACCATGAAATATATAACAAAGAAAAAAAAGCATGAAAAATCGAAAATTCCTAGGATTAGTTAAGTACATCTTAAAATAAATGGGACTAAAAAATCCAAGGGTTAATGCAATATTTGTAATGTGATCCGTCAATCGTTTCTTAGTTTCACAAATTCAATGAATCACTTTCTTTCAAAGCACAACACACGAACACCACGAAGAACAAGTAGAAATAATGAAAAATTTAACACAAAAAAATAAGAAAGAAAGAAAGAAAGTGTGAAGTGATTACAGTTTCTGATCGTCGTCGATCTCGAGCTTCTTCTGGCATCCAGTGGTGGGATTCGCGATGTTGAACTGTAGAACAAAAAGGCGCAAAGCGAAATTATGCAATGAAGAATACACATAAGCGACAAGCAGAAATTAAAACGACTTCGGCAACGAACACAAAACAAAAAACAATGGAATAGAGAGGGGAAACGACAGCGATAAGAACATCTAGGGTTTGGGAGGAAGAGAACCTTCATCTTGCAATCTTCTTCTGCAACCGCCGCGTCGAACTCTCTGAGAGCGACCAGAATACTCGGAACGTGCGCACGGTAGAGAGAAAGTAGGGTTTTAGGTTCAGCTTTTATATACCAACCCGGGCTGACTCTTGGTTCCCGACTGGGCTCTTCGACAAAATTGGTTGGGCCTAGTTGAGCGATGTCTGGCCCAATACCAATCAATAGTCTGGGTTCAACCCAACACTCCGAACCCTAGCAATGGGAGACATTCTTATTTTTAGATACCAACAGTAGGAGAAATTCTGAAGTACTTGAAAATATATTAGTGGTCAAATTATAATTTTATATTTATATTTATTCAGAATATTTTGTTTTAAGTGTAACAACTTGTATAAGTATGCATATAATTTATTTTAGGTTTATTGAAGTTGGATTATGTAACATCTTTTTCCAGTTTTTCAAAATGAAAAATATAAGATTAATATTTTAATAAATAATAATATTAGTATTGAAACTATTTTAAAATCATATTTTCATACATGAGAATTTGAAAAATATCTTATTTATTTAAATTAAGTAAAATTGGGATTTTGTATTAACTAAAATTTTAGTTAGAATATTAATATTAAAAACAATGTTTTATGATCATTGGTATTTTATTTTGTCTACACCTGCTTTATATCAATAATGGTGTTTTCCGTTAGTTGCGAAAAAACATTTTAACTAAGATAAGGTATGTCTTTAATTAGGATTTCGATGGATTTTAAAAAAGTTAATGAAAAAGTCATATGGCATTCAATTAAGATTTTTAAACAATAAAAAGTAAGTTTTGAAATATTCAATTAAGTCCATTATGATTTTTTAAAAAGTACAATAAAATTTGTTAATATTGAATAAGATTTTTATAACACGTAAAAAAATCTTTTGGTATTTAAAAGTATATTTTTTAATGGATTTTTTTATAATAGATTTTGATGGATTTCAATTGAGTTTTTAATACAAAATACTCATCAAATAATTTTACTTAAACTCTTAAGGTTTTGTTAGACTCTTTCTTCTTTTTTTTTTCTATCAGACTTTTCTTTCTTGTATCAATATAAAATTACTACACACATATCCAAGATATGTAAGCCAAAATCCTCACAATTCAAGTCTATAGTTGCATGTGCTCATGGTTTGGAAATTCAAGTCTTTCCATGTAAAACATTGACACTAATGGCTTTTTTTGGTAGGCAATATCGGACATTAGTATCATTTTTTTTACACCATGACAAAGACGCCCTGAGTTATAGAAAGGAAAAAAACTCGAGGGAATTCGTTTTTCAGTATAACTCAAGCCTATTCCATAACTTCACAATGAAAACCTTTGCCCATCAAAACTCCAAAAGAAACATCTCATAAATAAATATTTCTACAAAACATCTTCAAAAAGGTCACAACACCACAAGATTAGACCATATAAAATTTAAGTTTCTTTCCAATGTAATTTTGAATGTTTTCTAAGCTTGAGGGAATTCATTTCTTTCCAAGCTCCTTAGTTAAATGTTTGACACCATCGGCCACAAGGTCATCACGCTCCACTACCTCGACCTCGACAATACCACAGTCTTTATCATTCACTAGTCATGCCGATTGGCATAAATTCCCCTTCTTTGACGATGCACTTGACCTTTAAAGAGGAACCAGCACCCGGAAGCTCTACCTCAATTTTCCATTGTTGCCTTTGAATTTTGATTTGGCCTTTTCATACCTAATTTGTATTTACAACATTCAATCTTAAATTTGGTGTTGACCAAAGATAAAAATCAAGTTGGTTTTTGTTTTTGTAATTTACAGACTTCCATTTTCTAGAAAAAATAATTAGTTTTCAAATTATTATAGAATCCCAATTTTTGAAATGAAATAGTTGGTTTATAAATTAATAAAATTCATTTTGTAAGTGTTTTGGACAAAAGACTAAGGTTCAATTTGGTGTTGATGATGGTGATGTTTGAGTAACAATTTATGACAGTTTTTAACCGTTACAAAATGATTCAACAAATTATAAAAGTTTCTACCTAGTATTTTTTTTACGATTTTTAAATGCTAGAAGAAGAAATAAGTTGTCACAAATTGGTTGTCATGTCAACATTTAACAAAAGAACTTGATAGCAGGGACTATAAATCAAACAGAGCATTAGTTTAGGGAGTAAGGTCGATCAACATTTAATTAAGAAACTAAAAATAAAAATTATGAATAATTGAAGAACTCAAAACATGATTTACCTTTTCAACAAAATCTTTTAAAATTCACAAGATTTTTTATTCTAGAAAAGTCTTTTAAAATTGTAATTCAATACACCTCGAAAGCAATTAAATTTTTTTATAATTAATTAGTTTAAGAAAATGGCATGAATTTAGATGACTTAAAAATGCATTTAAATTAAAATAAAATGAGAAAGTTCAAATATTAACAAAATATATTTTAATAAAAATGTAGGGAATTAATATATATATATATATATATATATATATATATATATATGTATGTATGTATGTATGTATGTATATATGGACGAAAGTAATTTTAACATTTATTTTTCAACGAGTGTTTTTTTTTCAACAAGAGTTTGTTTATATTTTTTTCTTAACCACTTATATTTTAATCTATTATTTTCAATATCATTAGTTTTAAAATAATTTTAAATAATTTTAAAAAAATTGACAATTGAAAATAATATTATATCACAATATAAGCTATTTTTCATAAATCTAAAACTTAATTTATTACAAAATTAATTATAATATAATTTTTAATTTTAGAATTTTTTTATAAATTGTAGTTATATAAAATAAGCCTTTATTATGTACAATACACAAGTTAAAATACTAGTTAATTAAGCAAGGTAACATTAAATTTGATTAGTTTATTTCATGTTTGAAACCATGAGATGTGGATCTCAACCTACACAAACATGATTTTGTCATTTTAGAGATGTTTGGAACCAAAATTTAAACTTGAGTCAAAATAAAAAAATGTGAGTTTAAGTTGAAGCAAGTAAGTGTATGCTTGGTTCCACATTTAAAACCAATGGATCTCAAGCCATATAAACTTTACTCTCTCATTTTTTCAGATTTTTGGAAACAAATTTCTAATTTGAGTCAACATGAAAAACCTGAGTCCAACTTTAAGCAAGTAAGAGTAGCTTTTGTGTCTACTCAAAATCGATTTTCTCTCATTTTCACTTTCTTTAATGCAAATCTAACACTTTCTTTAAAAAGCAACAATGTAGTATTTGTGAAAAATGGAAACACTAAAGTAGCTGGTGGGAGATAATGGGAGAAAAAAAGAAAGAAAGCACCAATATCTAGTGCATATAGAGTGTAGAGAAAGAAATAAAGTGTTGTATATGTGTCTGATGGATCAGGTGATAGTAGATAGATGCTAAAGTGTATAACATTTAAGATCGAGTTAATGCTATGTCTATTTGATCCTCTATGTAGGGACTATTTGAACATTACTTTCTATCAAAAGGTAATCGTAAATCAAAAAGAGTGTACTTCATAGTACAAAAGTTGATCCTCTCTTTGACGTCGAATATGGAGTGTTACTCAATGAAGATAAACAATGTGTTAGTCTTAAGTGACTAGTTGGTGCAAGAATTTAATGCTCCAATGGACACCTCCAACTTCAGATGATCATCAGATGAGAAAAGAAGATTCTTTAGAGATAACAGTTACTTCATTAGTAACTCTATATATACCTGAAGTTTTGAAGTGCTCAGGTTATGAATTTTTGAACAAATACATTCCTCAAGCATTCAAAACATGTTTGTGTATCTTAAGAGAAAAAGACAATGAGATGAACTTGTACATCCCTCTATAATACAATAAGTCTAGTCCATGTGCACCCAACCTCAAACAAACTTATTGATTTGTGTAGATCCATAATCAACTTGGTAGTAAATAATACTTGGTTTTTAGCTTGGGGTGTAACACCCTGAAATTTTGAGTTTCTGAGATAGATGTTTGATGTGTGTTATGTTGCTTGATTGTTTAATTTATTTCATAATTTGTTGTTTTGTTAGGCTTTTGTCTTGGTATGAGTGTTTGGTGAATGTTAGGTTAAGTCAACTTTGTTTGGTCTGTGGTTGCTGTACGTACACGCTAAGTGAGCTTGTCAAGTCATCTATATATAAGTATCAGAGTGGCGTAGCGGAAGCGTATTCTTTCTTCTTTTGCGCTTTTCTCTCCCTTTTCTCTCTAACTTTCCACACCCTAAAACCACTCCCTTCAACCACTTTGAACCACCAAGGACCACCGTAGCTTACCACGGAACCCCTACGCCAAGAGGAACCTCGTGACCGGAGCAGAAGTCTTCGAAAACCCTTCTTGAAGTTCGAATGAGAATGGAGCCCCAACCTTTCTTTTCTTGGCTTCCTTGAGAGCGCTGTGTTTGGACAAGCTCACGCTTCAAAGGATAGTGTTATAACATCACTAGGTTGTAATAGAAGGACTCCTGGTTAGGTAAAGGGAGTTTATTATGTTGATAATCAGTTTTAGATACCATAGTTAGGGGCCAGGGAGTCCAACTATGAAGATAACTGCATGTCCCTGTTGTGTGCTGATTTTCAAGAAAATCTATGTCTTTTAACGAATGAGATGCAGAATGTTATGATTGATGGTGTTTTTGTGTGAAGATATTGATGTTGTAAGAATCTTCTGTTCGTGAAGTTGATGTTTGTTGCTGTGAACTCCCAAAACACCTTTTTAACGGTGTGTTTGTGGAGGTGAAGGCTACTGGGTTAGTGCTACTGGGCTCGTTTCTTCTCTTTAGAGATGTTAAGTTTGTTTCCTCTTCTTTAGAGATACCGGGTTCCCTTCCCGGGCTCGTTCCTTCGCTTTAGAGATATTGAGCTTGTTTCCTTTTCTTTAGAGCGACCGGGTTCCCTTCCCGGGCTCGTTTCTTCTCTTTAGAGATGTTCAGTTTGTTTCCTTTTCTCTAGAGATATCGGGTTCCCTTCCCAGGCTCGTTTATTCTCTTTAGAGATGTTGAGTTTGTTTCCTTTTCTCTAGAGATACCGAGTTCCCTTCCTGGGCTCGTTTATGCTCTTTAGAGTTGTTGAGTTCGTTTCCTTTTCTCTAGAGATACCGGGTTCCCTTCCCGGGCTTGTTCCTTCTCTTTAGAGATGTTGAGTTCGTTTCCTTTTCTCTAGAGATACCGGGTTCCCTTCCCGGGCTTGTTCCTTCTCTTTAGAGATGTTGATTTAGTTTCCTTTTCTCTAGAGATACCGGGTTCCCTTCCTGGACTCGTTTCTTCTCTTTAGAGATGTTGAGTTTGTTCCTTTTCTCTAGAGATACCGGGTTCCCTTCTCAGGCTCATTTCTTCTCTTTAGAGATGTTGAGTTCGTTTCCTCTTCTTTAGAGATATTGGGTTCCCTTCCCGGGCTCGTTCATTCTCTTTAGAGATGTTGAACTCGTTTCCTTTTCTTTAGAGCGGCCGGGTTCCCTTCCCGGGCTCATTTCTTCTCTTTAGAGATGTTGAGTTTGTTTCCTTTTCTCTAGAGATACAGGGTTCCCTTCCTTGGCTCGTTCCTTCTCTTTAGAGATGTTGAGTTCATTTCCTTTTCTCTAGAGATATCGGGTTCCCTTCCCGGGCTCGTTCCTTCTCTTTAGAGATGTTGAGCTCGTTTCCTTTTCTTTAGAGCGACCGGGTTCCCTTCCCGGGCTCATTTCTTCTCTTTAGAGATGTTGAGCTCGTTTCCTTTACTTTAGAGCGATTGGGTTCCCTTCCCGGGCTCGTTTATTCTCTTTAGAGATGTTGAGTTCATTTCCTTTTCTCTAGAGATACCGGGTGTCAGACTCTTGGCAAGCGTACCAATTATCGTTGCAGGTTACAGAATTTATAAAAGATCATCTCCCCAAGGACTTGAGTTACTCAGTTAATCCAAATAAAACTTAACAGTTTAATAGTTATGTACAACGAGTGTGAGCGGAGTTTCATGTATTTGTGAAATAACAGAATTTACGAATTTTAAAGAAAAAGTGGAAATGATAAATTAAATGCGTTGGAATTACAGAAAATAACAAAACGAGTTTAATTAATTCAAGAAAAGTGTAGGATTGGATTTCATCGTTCATACCCTTAGTATTCAATTAATATTACCATGCATAAATTATTTTCTTTTATTATTGATGCACACATAAAATCATCCCAAATCGATCCCTCGCATTTGAGAACCCTAAGAATATTTATCAAATATTGATTCCTCGCATATGAAATAAATACCCCAGCATTACAATCATAATCGCGTGCTATTTGCAATCTAAACGTTATGCTCTATTTCTAGCAATGTAAAGTAAAGAGTAAAATTATTCAGTTTAAGTTTTAAGAGTACTTTCCAGTTAAACTTAGAATCTTATTTTATGAAACTAGTGATCAAGTAGAATCAAGCATTAAGTACGAAATGAAATTACCAATAATAAATAGAAAATATTCATGCATAAATAAATATTAAAAGAGATACTTAAGGGTAGAAGATTACATCCAATCCTTAGAGAAGTTAGCCGATCATTATGGAGAACACAAGATCAATTGAATACATGATGAAGAAACGATCCTCGAATCACTCCGACGGAGTTTCCTCACCAATTTCTCACTTTCTCTCACTCTCTCTAGGCTTCTAAAGCTATCTAATTCGTGTTTCCCTCACTTTTTCTCTTTCAAGCATGCTTTTGGACCACCCCTTCATGGCTTTATATAGGATTTGGAAGCTGGTGATGTTCACTCGCCCAGGCAAGTGTTTTGTGCTTGTTTAACTCGCCTGGGCGAATTTAATGCCACTTGCTGATGTCTACACTAGCCCAGGCGAGTGTTTTTGCCTGATTTTACTCGCCTGGGCGAGCTAATCATATCTCCTTGGAACTTGAAGCTCGCCTGGGCGAGCAATTTACACCGAGGATGCTCGTCTGGGCAAGTTAAAAGCTTAATGGTGAAGAAAGGTCATGGGCCTGGACGAGTTCTGGGCCATTTTGCTTCTGACACCTCCTAAATTTGATTCTTATGTCCCTTTCGCTTGCTTTGTTTGCTTAGATGCTTTGGATACCATCAGAACCTATCAAAATACAAAATATGATTGGACTAATCTTCCAAAATGTGAAAAACAACATTTATATAAGTACTAAATACAAATCAACTAGGTTTTAGGGCAAGTTTATAAACAATTTTACTGAAATCAAAAGATAAGTGTCATCATTGTAAGCCTGATTTTTACTAAAATATGACACTTATCAACTCCCCCTAACCTAGAATCTTGCTTGTCCCCAAGCAAAGTAAAATAACACTTAAAAGAACTTAGAGGTCAAATAATATAGAAAATACTTTTTATATGAACATGTTTTGTAAAGAATCATCTTTAAAAAAATGATTAGAACATATTTTTCAAGTAGTCACTTAAGCTTAAGTTTTGTTTTCATGTTCAAATCAAATCAGTGTTTTAAAAGATGTTTGTTATCAACTCCATGTAAAAACATCTGCCTTCATTCGGTATTTTGGAAAACCATTCCTTTGTTTTTCTATTCTCAAAGTTTCGTAAAAAAAATCATTTGCTGTGTTCTGATCCTAAAAAATTAAATTTCAAGAACAGTTTTTGTTGATTCTTTTCAAAACACGTTATATTCAAGAAAATTTTTCTTTTAAGTCCCAAAAAATTATACCTATTCTACAATTGTATTAATAAAAGCAAAAATTTAATCAAAAAGGTGTACTTCCAAAAAGAAACACATAAAGAAACCTTTTATGTATAACACATAAAGAACCTTTTGTCTATACTGTCAGAATTGTGCATAACATATTACTAGTAACCCAAACCAAAGTTATTAACATGCACAATCTATCTAAGCAAAAGGTCTAACATAGTTAATAAGGAAATATAGTACTGAAATATCAAAAAGCCATAAAGAAAATGATAAAGAGATATCAAGAAAATGTCACAGATTTTGTAGCTCAACGAGATAATCAACTAGATTATGCATCAGATCATCATCATCCTCATTAGCTGCTTCTTCTCCTTCATTTGCAGCTTCTTGGTTAGCTGCAGGGCCTGCCTCCTCATGAAAAGTAGGTCAGTCCCCAGGCCATGCGACGTGGATGTTGTGTATAGTTATAGAAACTTTCATTAAGCTGCATTTGGCCTCTGTAATTGGCAGCTTGTTGGTCAACCATATGTTGCATGTAAGTATGCATCTGGAGCTCCATTCTCTGAAGATGAGTTGAAAGGGACTCCAAGGATGTTGGCTTTTGTGGTTGCTGCTGCTCCACCTGTCTAGCTAGGCAGTATTTTTCAATGAATGCTCGGTTGATTGGAGGTCGAATCGTCTTGGAAGGTAGTACCTGCACTCCATAGAATTGGCATAAAGCAGTTATTAAAGCAGGAAATCCAAGTGCTCTGTTAGCTTTTTCTGGGTTCAGCGGATGTCGGGGAGGCTCTGTGATGACAATATGATGAATGGCATTTGAAATCAACTATGCTACATTAATACTGAGTTGTTCTATGCAACTGAAAACAAGCTAACATTTGGGCATAGTCAAGTTAGAATTATGATCACTTGGAAGCACGTTGCTGAGGAGGAAGGTCATCCAGATTGGAGTGAGTGTTGTCATGTTGGTTCTCATTAATCTCACCCTACTCCCTGCAATATTGCGGGTAAAGTCACAACCAGGAGCACAAAGTAGCTGGGTGAGATCCTGTTCATCAAATCCGGAAATGATGTTCCTACTAATATAGTCACAGTTTTGGCCTTCTTCCAAAATGAGTGGATTCCCTAAAAATTGATTAATCGCATCTGGATCATAAGGAATCCACTAGCCTTGCACTAAGGATCGTTGATCAAGAACACCTTCTTCAGTTGGCCAAGCATTGGCATAAAATTCCAATACTATTGCAGGATCAAATTTTGGTATTGGTGTTGCAAGGGGCCTCCATCTTCTCCTATCAATCTCCATTGTGAATTCTGGATATTCCCCATCCATCAACTGAACTCTCCGTTCTTTGAGGAATGACCAATTCTTGATGACTTCAAATTGCTTTTGGTGCTCCTCAGTACGAAACCTCTGCGCATCAAATATAAAATCTGCAGGAAGAATGAAGCTTGATCCTTCTCCTGCATGTCGGGCTCTTTTGGTAGATATCTTCTTGGGGGCCATCTGAAAAGCATCTTAACAATGAAAAATAAATATGATAATTCTTTGCAGCCCAAGTACCAAAATAGATTTGGAGATTGCTAATTCAGATTGCTTAAGTTTAATTTATCATGATGCAATAGGCAACAGACATTTTAGATCAACAACTACCTACACTTTTGCAAATGTGGATATAAAATTTTCAGCCTTTAATCCATGCATTTATCATATGAAGCATAAATTAATTTTACACATTTTACTCCCAATGTTTATAGTTTTAAACAAATGTAGATTTGGGTGAAATTTTCAACCTTTAATCCATGCAATTGGATGTTGTCCACCTTTGAAATTTTTATATTTGAGATTTCAAGCAACATTCAAAGTGATGCACACAAGTCCTTTTCATGAATTTCCAAAACCTACATTCATTCAATCCATCTAGCATGTGCAGGGAGTAATTTTCGTGCAAAAAGAATGAGGAAAAACATGGCTGTTTTCATTGAGGCATTTCACCAAACAGTTGGTGTGCACTCATTTTGTTCATGAAATTGAAAGGATTTTGCACATAGACTACACCAAAATTTTTTAGAGAACAAGAAGAAGAAGGATATTGACAGAACAAGCATTTCAAATTAAACCCAAAGTTGAGCATCAATTCATGACCTATTGACCTAACTATGCTTGAAAGTTTAAATTAAAACAATAAAACTACACTTATCTCAATCTAAAGATACAAGAAAACTAAATGGAATGATGCATTTTATGACTAATTTCAAGGGATAAAGGGAACTTACTTGATTGAAGTGGGATGAGGGATAGAAGCTGTGCTTGGGCGAGTTTAAGAGAAAAAGAAAGTGCACAGCCAAAGAAATTGAAAAAATGAAAGTGTTTTTTGAAGAAAAATTGGGTAAAATTTGATTTTTACCTTGCTGATTGGTGCTGCAGAGCTAGCGAGTATTTTGTTCATGGTTCACTCGCCTAGGCGAGTTAAACCACCTTTCTTTAATTTTTTTTATATATGGTTTCTAACCTGAAACATGCCTCATCCTACATTTAAGCAAACTATGTATTTAAATAATATAAAGCATAAAAAGAAAGGTTTATAATATACTAGGTTGCCTCTTAGAAGCGCTTCTTTAACGTCATCTTACATGGACGCTTTTGCCGTAGCTCAAACATCTTGGAAGTGGATCACAGTGGTGAGTCTTTCAACATCACCACCCAAATAAGGTTTGATTCTACTACCATTTATACTCCATGTCCTCTTTGTGGCTGGATCTTCAAGGACTACAGCTCCATGTGGCATGACTTCATTGATGATGAATAGTCCAGACTATTTGGATTTCAGCTTACCTGGAAACAATCTCAATCTAGAATTAAATAACAAAATCTGTTGTCCAGGTTGAAAATTCTTTTTCAAAAGCTTTTTATCATGATAAAATTTAACTCGTTGTTTATAAAGCTTAGAATTTTCATATGCTTGAAACCTTAATTCCTCCAATTCATGAAGTTGGAGCTTCCTGTGTTCACCTGCTGCATTGGGATCAAAATTCAGAAATTTTAATGCCCAGTAAGCTTTATATTCTAATTCAACAGGCAAATGACAAGATTTACCATAGACCAATTGGAAGGGTGTGAGTCCTGTAGGCGATTGTATGTTGTTCTGTATGCCCATAGAGCTTCATCTAGCTTCTGAGACCAATCATTCCTTGATTGAGCAACTATTTTCTCCAAAATTCTTTTAATTTCCCTGTTAGAAACTTTAGCTTACCCATTGGTCTGGGGATGATAAGGTGAAGTGACCTTGTGTCTGACACTGTAGTGTTGGAGAACTTTCTTAAGTTGGACATTGCAAAAATGAGATCCTCCATCACTTATCAACACTCTTGGTGTACCAAACCTTGAAAATATGTTTTTCTTTAAGAAGCGAATAACTGTCTTTGCATCAACATGTTGTACAGCTATTGCTTCCACCCATTTGGTAACATAGTCCACATCCAATAAAATGTATTCATTTGAGTAGGATGATGGAAATGGGCCAATGAAATCTATCCCCCAACAGTCAAAGGCTTCTACCTCCAGAATGTTTTGTAGTGGCATTTCATTTCTTCTGGAGATTCCCCCTGTTCTTTGGCAATTATCACATCTCTGAACATATTCATGGGCATCTTTAAACAATGTAGGCCAATAGAATCCTGATTGGAGAACTTTTGCAGCAGTCCTTTCCCCATTGTAGTGGCCTCCGTAAGGTGAACTATGGCAATGCCACAGTATGCTCCTTGCCTCCCCCTGAGTTACACACCTTCTCAGGAGATTATCTGCTCCAATTTTGAAGAGGTAAGGATCATCCCACACAAAGTATTTAGCATACTGAAAAACTTCTTTCTCTGGTGCCAAGTGTAATCTTCAGGAATTGCACCAACTGCTTTGAAATTAGCCATCTCTGCAAACCATGGTCTTTCTGAAATGTTGAATAGCTTTTCATCAGGAAATTCTTCTTGAATATCAGGATCCTGTGTGGCTACTTCATCACTGGTAAGTCTGGAAAGATGATCAGCCACATGATTTTCACTCCCTTTCTTATCCTTGATTTCTAGATCAAATTCCTGTAAAAGTAAAACCCAACGGATAAGTCTAGGTTTGGAATCAGCTTTGACTAGCAAATATTTTATAGCAGCATGATCAGTAAAAACTACAACCTTAGATCCTATCAAATAAGATCTAAATTTTTTCAAAGCATACACTACTGCAAGCAATTCTTTCTCAGTTGTTGCATAATTAATTTGAGCTTCATTTAAAACTTTGCTTGCGTAATGTATAACATGGAAAACTTTGTTTTTCCTATGACCCAAAACTACTCCTACAGCATAATCACTTGCATCACACATTATTTCAAAATCAAGGGTCCAATTTGGTGTAGTGATTATAGGTGCAGAAACTAGTTTTTGTTTCAAAGTATTAAAGGCTTTTAAACAGAAATCATCGAATGAAATGAAACTTCTTTATTCAAGAGATTGCTTAATGGTTTGGCAATCTTGGAAAAATCCTTGATGAATCTTCTGTAAAATCTTGCATGTCCTAGAAAACTTCTAATGCCTTTGACATTTGTTGGTGGAGGTAATTTTTCAATGACATCCACTTTGGCTTTGTCAACTTCAATGCCATGCACAGAGATCTTGTGACCTAATACAATACCTTCAGTCACCATAAAGTGACATTTCTCCCAATTAAGCACAGGATTTGTTTCAATACATCACTTCAAAATAGTATCTAGGTTAGATAGACATAATTCAAAAGAAGAACCAAAAACAGAAAAATCATCCATGAATATTTCTATACTTTTTTCAACAAGATCAGAAAAAATAGCAAACATGCATCTCTGAAATGTAGCAGATGCATTACAAAGACCAAAAGGCATTTTCCTATAAGCAAAAACACCAAAGGGACAGGTAAAAGCTGTTTTCTCTTGATCTTTAGGATCAACATTGATTTGATTATATCCTAAATAACCGTCAAGAAAACAGTAATATTGTTGACCTGCTAACCTTTCCAGCATTTGATCCATAAATGGTAATGGAAAATGATCCTTCCTGGTGGCTTTATTAAGCTTCTTGTAATCAATACACATTCTCCAACCCGTAACAGTACGAGTTGCAATAAACTCATTTTTATCATTTTTAATAACAGTTATACCACCTTTTTTTGGTACTACCTGTACAGGGCTTACCCACTGGCTATCTGAAATAGGATATATCATTCCAGCTTCAAGTAGCTTGACTACTTCTTTTCTAACAACTTCTTTCATGGTTGGATTTAGACGTCTTTGAGGCTGAGCTACAGGTTTATAATCCTCTTCCATTAAAATTCTATGCATACAATAAGAAGGACTAATACATGTTAGGTCTGATAAGGTCCAACCAATAGCTTCTTTGTTTTTTTTGCAAAACTTTTACCAGTTTCTTTTCTTCTTCTTCAGAAAGATTTGCATTAATGATCACTGGTTTCTGGCAATTTCCTTCAAGAAAGACATATTTTAAATGTGAAGGTAAATACCTTTAACTCTAGCTTTGATTCCTCTTTTTGCTTATCTTCCTTCAATTTTTCAAAGAGAGATTGATGATAAGGATTTTCTTTAAAATAATTCAGCTGTTGAAGATACTCTAATCTTTCCTTATTTTCACCTTCATCTCCTTCTTCGGTCAGTGCTTTCTCTAAACTATCTTTCCTGTAAATCAATTTTTAGAGTCAGAAATTACCTCATCCAGGACATCTATTCTAAAACATTCTTTTTTATCTGTGGGATGCTTCATGGCTTCAAGAATATTGAACTGCACTTCATCATCTTGCACCCTTATAGTGAGTTTTCCTTCATCAACATCAATCAAGACTTTGGCAGTCTTCATGAAAGGTCTGCAAAGAATCAATGGAACTTCACTGTCCTCATCCATATCTATCACTACAAAATCAACTAGAAAAAAGAATTTGTCAACTTTCATCAACACATCTTCAATAATGCCATGAGGATGCTTAATAGTTCTGTCAACTAGCTGCAAAGTCATCCTTGTTGGTCTGATTTCTACTTCTCCTATCCTTTTGATCATGGACAAGGGTATGAGGTTGATGCTTGCACTTAGATCAAGAAGCGCCTTCCCTACTGATAATCTCCCAATAGCCACTGGAATTGTAAAACTATCGGGATCTCTGGATTTTTCTGGAATGCTCTTTTGGATAATTGCACTACAACCTACATCCAATTCTATTATTTCATCATCCATGTATCTTTTCTTCTTGGTGAGTAGATCCTTCATGAATTTGGCATATGTTGGCATCTGCTCCAATGCTTCAGAGAAAGGAATGTTGATTTGTAGTTGTTTAAAAATATCTAGAAAGCGCTTATACTTCCTTTCCTTTGCTTTCTTTGATAGAGCATGTGGATAAGGCATATGCGAAACTGGTGGAGGATTTACTACAACTTTGCCTTTATCAATTGTTTTCTGCTTCTCTTATTCACTTATCACCTTTTTTTTCAATTTTTTCATTTGTCACCACTTCATCATTTTTTTCATTTTCTTTTTCAACTTTTTTCTTTTCATCATTTTTTTCTACAACTCCTTCATTTTTCTTTTTCTCATTATCATCCTTCAAACCAACCACATGTTAGATTCAAGTGATTGAAGAATCTGAAGAAGACAAGTTTTGATATTTGATTCATGCTTAGGTAAAAAGAAATAACATATGCATTTGATTAAGAATACATTGATGTGTTTTAAATATGCATA
>QARZ01040908.1:95655-112878 GCA_013407115.1 Glycine latifolia
AAAGTTGAGCATCAATTCATGACCTATTGACCTAACTATGCTTGAAAGTTTAAATTAAAACAATAAAACTACACTTATCTCAATCTAAAGATACAAGAAAACTAAATGGAATGATGCATTTTATGACTAATTTCAAGGGATAAAGGGAACTTACTTGATTGAAGTGGGATGAGGGATAGAAGCTGTGCTTGGGCGAGTTTAAGAGAAAAAGAAAGTGCACAGCCAAAGAAATTGAAAAAATGAAAGTGTTTTTTGAAGAAAAATTGGGTAAAATTTGATTTTTACCTTGCTGATTGGTGCTGCAGAGCTAGCGAGTATTTTGTTCATGGTTCACTCGCCTAGGCGAGTTAAACCACCTTTCTTTAATTTTTTTTATATATGGTTTCTAACCTGAAACATGCCTCATCCTACATTTAAGCAAACTATGTATTTAAATAATATAAAGCATAAAAAGAAAGGTTTATAATATACTAGGTTGCCTCTTAGAAGCGCTTCTTTAACGTCATCTTACATGGACGCTTTTGCCGTAGCTCAAACATCTTGGAAGTGGATCACAGTGGTGAGTCTTTCAACATCACCACCCAAATAAGGTTTGATTCTACTACCATTTATACTCCATGTCCTCTTTGTGGCTGGATCTTCAAGGACTACAGCTCCATGTGGCATGACTTCATTGATGATGAATAGTCCAGACTATTTGGATTTCAGCTTACCTGGAAACAATCTCAATCTAGAATTAAATAACAAAATCTGTTGTCCAGGTTGAAAATTCTTTTTCAAAAGCTTTTTATCATGATAAAATTTAACTCGTTGTTTATAAAGCTTAGAATTTTCATATGCTTGAAACCTTAATTCCTCCAATTCATGAAGTTGGAGCTTCCTGTGTTCACCTGCTGCATTGGGATCAAAATTCAGAAATTTTAATGCCCAGTAAGCTTTATATTCTAATTCAACAGGCAAATGACAAGATTTACCATAGACCAATTGGAAGGGTGTGAGTCCTGTAGGCGATTGTATGTTGTTCTGTATGCCCATAGAGCTTCATCTAGCTTCTGAGACCAATCATTCCTTGATTGAGCAACTATTTTCTCCAAAATTCTTTTAATTTCCCTGTTAGAAACTTTAGCTTACCCATTGGTCTGGGGATGATAAGGTGAAGTGACCTTGTGTCTGACACTGTAGTGTTGGAGAACTTTCTTAAGTTGGACATTGCAAAAAATGAGATCCTCCATCACTTATCAACACTCTTGGTGTACCAAACCTTGAAAATATGTTTTTCTTTAAGAAGCGAATAACTGTCTTTGCATCAACATGTTGTACAGCTATTGCTTCCACCCATTTGGTAACATAGTCCACATCCAATAAAATGTATTCATTTGAGTAGGATGATGGAAATGGGCCAATGAAATCTATCCCCCAACAGTCAAAGGCTTCTACCTCCAGAATGTTTTGTAGTGGCATTTCATTTCTTCTGGAGATTCCCCCTGTTCTTTGGCAATTATCACATCTCTGAACATATTCATGGGCATCTTTAAACAATGTAGGCCAATAGAATCCTGATTGGAGAACTTTTGCAGCAGTCCTTTCCCCATTGTAGTGGCCTCCGTAAGGTGAACTATGGCAATGCCACAGTATGCTCCTTGCCTCCCCCTGAGTTACACACCTTCTCAGGAGATTATCTGCTCCAATTTTGAAGAGGTAAGGATCATCCCACACAAAGTATTTAGCATACTGAAAAACTTCTTTCTCTGGTGCCAAGTGTAATCTTCAGGAATTGCACCAACTGCTTTGAAATTAGCCATCTCTGCAAACCATGGTCTTTCTGAAATGTTGAATAGCTTTTCATCAGGAAATTCTTCTTGAATATCAGGATCCTGTGTGGCTACTTCATCACTGGTAAGTCTGGAAAGATGATCAGCCACATGATTTTCACTCCCTTTCTTATCCTTGATTTCTAGATCAAATTCCTGTAAAAGTAAAACCCAACGGATAAGTCTAGGTTTGGAATCAGCTTTGACTAGCAAATATTTTATAGCAGCATGATCAGTAAAAACTACAACCTTAGATCCTATCAAATAAGATCTAAATTTTTTCAAAGCATACACTACTGCAAGCAATTCTTTCTCAGTTGTTGCATAATTAATTTGAGCTTCATTTAAAACTTTGCTTGCGTAATGTATAACATGGAAAACTTTGTTTTTCCTATGACCCAAAACTACTCCTACAGCATAATCACTTGCATCACACATTATTTCAAAATCAAGGGTCCAATTTGGTGTAGTGATTATAGGTGCAGAAACTAGTTTTTGTTTCAAAGTATTAAAGGCTTTTAAACAGAAATCATCGAATGAAATGAAACTTCTTTATTCAAGAGATTGCTTAATGGTTTGGCAATCTTGGAAAAATCCTTGATGAATCTTCTGTAAAATCTTGCATGTCCTAGAAAACTTCTAATGCCTTTGACATTTGTTGGTGGAGGTAATTTTTCAATGACATCCACTTTGGCTTTGTCAACTTCAATGCCATGCACAGAGATCTTGTGACCTAATACAATACCTTCAGTCACCATAAAGTGACATTTCTCCCAATTAAGCACAGGATTTGTTTCAATACATCACTTCAAAATAGTATCTAGGTTAGATAGACATAATTCAAAAGAAGAACCAAAAACAGAAAAATCATCCATGAATATTTCTATACTTTTTTCAACAAGATCAGAAAAAATAGCAAACATGCATCTCTGAAATGTAGCAGATGCATTACAAAGACCAAAAGGCATTTTCCTATAAGCAAAAACACCAAAGGGACAGGTAAAAGCTGTTTTCTCTTGATCTTTAGGATCAACATTGATTTGATTATATCCTAAATAACCGTCAAGAAAACAGTAATATTGTTGACCTGCTAACCTTTCCAGCATTTGATCCATAAATGGTAATGGAAAATGATCCTTCCTGGTGGCTTTATTAAGCTTCTTGTAATCAATACACATTCTCCAACCCGTAACAGTACGAGTTGCAATAAACTCATTTTTATCATTTTTAATAACAGTTATACCACCTTTTTTTGGTACTACCTGTACAGGGCTTACCCACTGGCTATCTGAAATAGGATATATCATTCCAGCTTCAAGTAGCTTGACTACTTCTTTTCTAACAACTTCTTTCATGGTTGGATTTAGACGTCTTTGAGGCTGAGCTACAGGTTTATAATCCTCTTCCATTAAAATTCTATGCATACAATAAGAAGGACTAATACATGTTAGGTCTGATAAGGTCCAACCAATAGCTTCTTTGTTTTTTTGCAAAACTTTTACCAGTTTCTTTTCTTCTTCTTCAGAAAGATTTGCATTAATGATCACTGGTTTCTGGCAATTTCCTTCAAGAAAGACATATTTTAAATGTGAAGGTAAATACCTTTAACTCTAGCTTTGATTCCTCTTTTTGCTTATCTTCCTTCAATTTTTCAAAGAGAGATTGATGATAAGGATTTTCTTTAAAATAATTCAGCTGTTGAAGATACTCTAATCTTTCCTTATTTTCACCTTCATCTCCTTCTTCGGTCAGTGCTTTCTCTAAACTATCTTTCCTGTAAATCAATTTTTAGAGTCAGAAATTACCTCATCCAGGACATCTATTCTAAAACATTCTTTTTTATCTGTGGGATGCTTCATGGCTTCAAGAATATTGAACTGCACTTCATCATCTTGCACCCTTATAGTGAGTTTTCCTTCATCAACATCAATCAAGACTTTGGCAGTCTTCATGAAAGGTCTGCAAAGAATCAATGGAACTTCACTGTCCTCATCCATATCTATCACTACAAAATCAACTAGAAAAAAGAATTTGTCAACTTTCATCAACACATCTTCAATAATGCCATGAGGATGCTTAATAGTTCTGTCAACTAGCTGCAAAGTCATCCTTGTTGGTCTGATTTCTACTTCTCCTATCCTTTTGATCATGGACAAGGGTATGAGGTTGATGCTTGCACTTAGATCAAGAAGCGCCTTCCCTACTGATAATCTCCCAATAGCCACTGGAATTGTAAAACTATCGGGATCTCTGGATTTTTCTGGAATGCTCTTTTGGATAATTGCACTACAACCTACATCCAATTCTATTATTTCATCATCCATGTATCTTTTCTTCTTGGTGAGTAGATCCTTCATGAATTTGGCATATGTTGGCATCTGCTCCAATGCTTCAGAGAAAGGAATGTTGATTTGTAGTTGTTTAAAAATATCTAGAAAGCGCTTATACTTCCTTTCCTTTGCTTTCTTTGATAGAGCATGTGGATAAGGCATATGCGAAACTGGTGGAGGATTTACTACAACTTTGCCTTTATCAATTGTTTTCTGCTTCTCTTATTCACTTATCACCTTTTTTTTCAATTTTTTCATTTGTCACCACTTCATCATTTTTTTCATTTTCTTTTTCAACTTTTTTCTTTTCATCATTTTTTTCTACAACTCCTTCATTTTTCTTTTTCTCATTATCATCCTTCAAACCAACCACATGTTAGATTCAAGTGATTGAAGAATCTGAAGAAGACAAGTTTTGATATTTGATTCATGCTTTGTAATTTTTATTTTGTTTGTTAAGTTTGGTTCATTAAAAGGAATAACCTAAATAATCATTTGCAGCTACTAATAAAATCAATCCAACATGCATTCATGCTTAGGTAAAAAGAAATAACATATGCATTTGATTAAGAATACATTGATGTGTTTTAAATATGCATAAAATGTTTTAAGACTGCAATAATCGATTACACAGGTAAATAATCGATTACATAAGCACTCTGCCTAATTCTGTGTAGTATAGAAGGTGATTTAATCGATTACCAATTGATTGTAATCAATTAAACATGCTAGAGGCAAAAGTGAAGCTCACTGGAATAATCGATTAAACGGTAAGATAATCGATTACTTTGATCATGCTTATTTTCCAGAACTGCTATGAACACTTTAATCGATTAAATGGTCGAATTAATCGATTACATTAGTTAAATTAATCGATTACATTTGCGAAATAATTGATTACAGTCTGTTAAATCTGTTTTTTTTTTATAAATAGGCATGCAGTGACTCTGACCAAAAAGAATAGATTTCGAAAGCACTCATTACATACAAAAGTTCTATTGTTCTCTGAGTGATAAAAAGCATAAAAGAGAGTCTTTTAAAGTCTTGTTGTTCTTAGAAGTGTAAAACATGAAGGTTGCATAGAAGAAGAAAGTGATTAGTGATCATTCATGCATTAATCTTTTTCAAGATCATTCAAGAAGGCATTGCATTCATCACCAGGTTATCAATTTCGTTTGAAATCCTTTCAGCTGCAAATGGAAGTTTAGGTGATATCCTTCTTGAACCTTATACTTAACTCTTTGTGAGATATAATTCTGTATTTTACAGTGTATGTTGTAATTGTCCATGTAACAAGTTAGAATTCTTTAAAGCAAAACTAGATAGGGTTTCTAGTGGGTAGAACTGAGTGGTGTGCTCAGGTTCTAAAGTCTTTAGATAAATCTTAGTGTTAGATTTAGAATTTTGCCTAGTGTAACGCCTCTCTTTACTCTCTCTCGTGGTTAATTGATTTTAGATAAAATCTCATATCCCTTATGTATTAAAATGAGTTTAGTTATAAATTTCATGAAAATTTCTTTTTCTTATTGCTTCAAATAAGCGAATTCTTTCTCACTACGCTTCATACAATTACAATTCATCAAAACAGTCCAGAATATCGCATAGTCCATCAATACAGTCCAAGTACAAGCCATCATGAAATACAAAGAATTTAACTTATTACAAATCATCAACACATCTTCATCATCTTTCCTTTAAAATTCTTCTAGACTTTCCTGCTTTTCTGCTCGCCCAAATGAATTTGGGGTCATCACAGGTGTCACCCACATACACAAAATATGGGTAAGTTTATGTTAACCATAAATAAATAAAGAATTTAATTTAAAACTACATAAACATGTACATTCAGATAAGCCACACGAAATTTTTAGTTAACCCCTGGGTGTTCAACTTTGCAACTTTCAACTTATGGCCATTGTCAAAATAGCTCAACACGGAATCAGAGCGATCGAGTCAGGATAGGTCTGTGTTGCAATAGGACTCACACCTACTCAACATGTGATCATCATGGGTAGGTGCTTTCCCCACTGACCTTATCCCCAAGTTCAGCCACCATATGTCTGAACGCTCGTCATAATTCAGCTATATGACATACCTCCTTTGAGGTTTAACAACAACTCCAGTACTACCACAATAATATCATCACAGGGTAACAACAACTCCAGTACTACCACAATAATATCATCACAGGGTAACAACAACTCCAATATTACCACAATATTATCACCGCAAGGTAACAACAACTTATAAATCATATTTAATTTCCAACATACACAACTTTTTCCACTTAATCATCAACATTTACAACTTTCTTTTAATTAATAAGCTTAACCATATCAATAAAGTATTAAGTTACAAATAATAAACTCAACCACATAAATGAAATATACATATCACATACAATTTCTAAATGACATAACATGTAACTTCTTTAACTTTAATTATTTTCTTAAAACCGAATATTGATTTTATAACAAATAAATTTAGTGTTTGTAGGTAAATCCTTGAGAAAGTATATTCATCATTTTATCATCAAAATAAAGTGATATAAAGATTCATAAAAGACTAGTGTACTTACTTTTAGTAAAATATGTTCATAGAAAAATTAATATAAAAGTTCCTTTAATTGGTTAACCTTCTACTTATTACCTTGAATTCCTTAATCAATTACATCAAACTACAAGTCCTTAGTCTTTCTTATCTTGGATTATATTAGGTTAGTTCTTCACTAATCATTTATTAACTAGAATTATGTCACCCAAAATCCTAAACTTTTATGTCACCATCTTGTAGTCTTTTTGCTTTTCCACCAAATTCCAACTACATAAGCTAGACTTTCTCTTGAACTCTTAAAAGCTTTTCCCTTCCTTCCTTGCTTTCCACGTGAAGTCTTCTAGGGTGTGGTCCTAATCTTTTGCTTTTTGTGTAAGTGAAAGTGGAAAATGATGGGAGATGGCTTAAGTGAATGGCTTGCACGGTTTTTAGCTCCTTTTGGGGGTCAAAATTTCCAAAATCTAAGCCTTTTTATAGGTAGTAAATATTAGTTTTTTACTACATGAAATCCAAGGCTAATGATGGCTAACTTTCCTAGTGTTTCATTCTTATTGGCCTTGGTTTTCTAACCTTCCAAGTGGCTTCATTCTCCACCTAGTCTTTTTACTTCTCCCTTGGCCATTTTACATGTGGAAAGGAAGATTAGATTTTATGATGAAATATCTTGGAAGTCATTAATGGCTAGCTTTATTCTTGGTGGATTTTTATTGGCTAGCTTCTCTAAGTCTTCCAAGTGGCCTAAGTCTTGAAATTTCTACACTTTTCTTCTCCTTTCTATGTGGCACATTGGAGCTAGGTCAAGTGGAGGCTTGGTTTTTGCTTGCAAAACCGTGGAAGCTAAGGGATGCAAGGACATTCACTTGGTTTTCACCAATTTCTAAGTCATCTTCACTACTTTCCACTTTCTTAAATCTTATTGGCTAATGGTTTCTAACCATCCAAGTGTCATATTTCATGATTCTTCTACACTTCTCTTTGCTTTTATCTTGTTTACCACGAAATTAGGCTTGTAGAGCAAGTCTTTAATTGCTTTCTTATGTGAAAGGCTAGCTTAGTTACCAAAATCTCCTCCCTAAACCCGTTTTATTAAAATACTCATTATTAATTGGTTCACCGTTGGATCTCTTTGAAATTTTAAGGGTATACTCCTATCTCATATATCTAATATTTTGACCGTTGGATCTTTGATATAATTCCTAGAAATAGCTACGTGATTCAAGGAGTCAAGAAGAAGTTTTTCTCTTAAAAAATCTTCTTATCTCATGATTACCTTCCTTGTGCTAAAATGCTATTGGTTACTTAAATTCTATCTTTACATGACTTTCTCTCCAAGACTTCAATTTATCCCCCCCCTTTTAAGCCTTGTACGTTGGATATGGACTCCAAAAGGGAATTGAATTTGATTTTTGTTGACTAAGCTTATCTTTGAAATCATGATTACTAACTTTCCTCTTGGTGTTTCCTTATTGGCTAAGCAATATCCACCCTCCAAGTGGCCTAAAGCTTGAAAATTCTTCATCAAGCCTAGCATATTTAAGAAATCCATTCCTTCCATAATTAATAGAAAACTCTAAAGATTATAACAATTTTTCTATACAATTTTAATGTCCATAATGACCTTGAATTGAATTCTTTTCCAAACATTTATCAAAATTTCTAGAAATTTCATTTTATCTTTTCTTGTCATTTCCTAACTTAATATTCCCTTATCTAAAGGTATTTTATCCATCCTACATGTCCTACAAAATTTCCTAAATCATCTGGCCGTTTTTAATAAAAAGGGCATTTCTGTAATTTTCCATCTTAGGGGAATAATGGTAATTACCCATTTATTCAAGGGTATTTTGGTCATTTTTCTTAAAATATCTTCTTCAAAATATCTAAGACATGTTGGTCATTTCTACAATTGTCTAAGGGTAAAATGGTCATTTTCACCTTAGGGGCATATTGGTCATTTCAAAATTACACAGGGGTATTTTTGTAATTATTGCCTTAAAATATTCTTGTAATTTCTATTTTATAGAAAGGTGATATAATCTTTATTCTGCCCATATTTTTATACAAAATCATGAATATTTGAATATTGGCTTGAATCATATATTTAATACATATTTGTAATTATGGAAATATCGGGGTGTTACACCTAGGGTGGGTGAAAGAGACTTGGTTGATTGCTTATAAAGAACTGAATCTTGTTAGTGGAACTCTAATCTGGTTTGGATTAGAAGACAACTGGATGTAGCCTCAAGTGGTTAGAGGTGAACCAGTATAAACTTGTGTGTAATTGTGTTTTGATTTACATTACATTCAATTGCTTGTGGTATTGGGTTGTGAATCAATTCTGATTTTGTTTCAGCACATGAGTTAAGTGATTGGAAAAGAGAATATTGCTTATTAAAAGTGTTTGGTTTAAAGATACGATCCATTGTTTATCTTCCGCTGAGTTTGAATTTCAAGAAAAGTCAAAAAGTTTTAAAAACCAATTCACCCCTCCCCTCTTGGTTTATTAGATTAGATATTCATTGTATTTTCACCACAGTCCCTCTCCTTGTTATAATTATCTTACATTGTTCCTTTGGGTTGACTTGTGTGTTTGTTGAAAAAGATCCACCTTCATCCTCTGAGAGTTGCTTTGCGAGTTGTCCAACCTGTACTTTAAGATTTTTGATGGAAGCATCGGTATTCTTTTGATTGGTGATGGACATTTGCATAAATTGAGTTAGAGTGTCTTCCATTTTGACAATCTATCAAGCTGAGCTTGGTTTTATGGATTCCTATTAGAAGGACCTGCATATGAATTGTTAGTGGGACCTACAAAAAGAGGATTAGTGGGAGCAGTATATGCATTATTATTATTTTGTCTCCAACCATAAGGTTGATTTGAACCTGGACCTCCTCGATAACCTTGATAATTTCCTTGATAATTCTGCTGAGGTCTGGTCTGATTTAGCAAATAATGAGCCTCCTTTTCTGGTTGACAATCACCAGGTGCTGGACAGTGGCCATTTTGATGTTCTCCACCACAGAAATCACATCTCAAAACTTGTTGAACTTGATGAGCTGTATATGTTTTCTATGATCCTCCATGCTGAATTTGTTGAGGAAGTTGACCTATTTGTTTGGTTAAGGCCTCCAATTGTTGAGTTAACAATTTATTCTGAGCTAGAATGACATTTTGAGTATCCAGGTCCATTACACCTTTCTTCTGAATTGGAGATCTATCATGGTGGGACTGGTAATCACTGGCTGCTATGGAGTCAATGATTACTATTGCTTCATCTGGACTTTTGGAAATCATAGTTCCTCCAGTTGAGGCATCAAGAATCATCTTTGTCTGAGGTCTCAAACCACTGTAGAAAATATGTAATTGTGCAGCATCATCAAAATTGTGGTTTAGGCACCTCCATAATAAAGATTTGAATCTCTCTCATGTCTCACAGAGAGGTTCATTTGCTCCTTGGGAAAAAGTAGCAATGGCTGATTTTGCGCTTATAAATCTTGATGGAGGAAAGAATCTAGTAATAAATTTTTCCTCCACTTCTTCCCACGTGATCAGGCTTTTGTTTGGTTGGGATTGAAGCCATACATTTGCTTTACCTATTAAAGAAAATGGAAAATCTCTAAGGTAAATAGCTTCAGCATCTTCGTCAGAAGCTCCCATAGTACTACATAACTCCATAAATGTGGACAAGTGAGTGTATGGATCTTCATGGTCCATCCCTGCAAAGGGATGTGAGCCAATTAGACTGAGTAATGCTAGATTCAGTTCCACAACTTTATTGTTGAAAGAAGGGATGACTATGCTGTTGTAATGCTTTGGTCCTTGTTGGTAAGCATAGTCACCAAGAGTTCTCCTTGGTGGTCTATTTTCTTCTTCCCCTCGATTAACCATATTATCACGAACAAGTGGCTTTTCTAATGAAGGAGGATCAATAGATGAAGTTTCCCCCGATGTCCTATTGGCTTCTAGTTTCTTTTTCTTCCTATTTTTCCTTTCTATTTTGGTGATTTCTGGATCAAACAAAGGTTTATCTGCATAAAACATACCTCGCATAAAGGAAAAAGAGCAAACTACAATATCCCGTAAGCATTGAGGTTTAAAATAAAAGAAAATTTATATACAAAAATAAAAAATAAAGTAAATAACGAAAGTAAGAAAAAATCCTACTAAATTGAAAAATTAAATCTAAAAATTATTAAATCTAAAAATCCTACTAAATTGAATAAATAACGTAAGCATTGAGGCAAGTGTAACGTCCGACCACTTACAGTATCAATGATTGCCCCCACATACCAACATAAGGCTTCTCAGCGTGTTTTTTTCTCACTCACACACTTCCTAAGAAACTTCCCAGGAGGTCACCCATCCTAGAATTGCTCCAAGTCAAGCATGCTTAACTGTGGAATTCTTAAGTTATGGGCTATCGAAAAGTAAATGCACCTTGTTGGTATAGGTAGTACCTATTATTTCCTTTTAAGTTATCATCAACTGTACAGTTTCATACCTACACAGCCTCTGGAAACTAATAAAACAAGTTTAATTAATTCAAGAAAAGTGTAGGATTGGATTTCATCATTCATACCCTTAGCATTCAATTAATATTACCATGCATAAATTATTTTCTTTTATTATTGATGCACACATAAAATCATCCCAAATCGATCCCTCGCATTTGAGAACCCTAAGAATATTTATCAAATATTGATTCCTCGCATATGAAATAAATACCCCAGCATTACAATCATAATCGCGTGCTATTTGCAATCTAAACGTTATGCTCTATTTCTAACAACGTAAAGTAAAGAGTAAAATTATTCAATTTAAGTTTTAAGAGTACTTTCCAGTTAAACTTAGAACCTTATTTTATGAAACTAGTGATCAAGTAGAATCAAGCATTAAGTACAGAATGAAATTACCAATAATAAATAGAAAATATTCATGCATAAATAAATATTAAAAGAGATACTTAAGGGTAGAAGATTACATCCAATCCTTAGAGAAGTTAGCCGATCATTATGGTGAGCACAAGATCAACTGAATACATGATGAAGAGGCGATCTCCGAATCACTCTAGCAAAGCTTCCTCACCAATTTCTCACTTTCTCTCACTCTCTCTAGGCTCCTAAAGCTATCTAATTCATGTTTCCCTTACTTTTGCTCTTTCAAGCATGCTTTTGGACCATCCCTTCATGGCTTTATATAGGATTTGGAAGCTGGTGATGTTCACTCACCCAGGCGGTGTTTGGTGCTTGATTAACTCGCCTGGGAGAATTTAATGCCACTAGCCGAGGCGAGTGTTTTTGCCTATTTTTACTCGCCTGGGCGAGCTAATCATATCTCCTTGGAGCTTGAAGCTCGCCTGGGCGAGCAATTTACACTGAGGATGCTCGCCTAGGCGAGTTAAAAGCTTAATGGTGAAGAAAGGTCATGGGCCTGGACGAGTTCTGGGCCATTTTGCTTCTAACACCTTCTAAATTTGATTCTTATGTCCCTTTTGCTTGCTTTGTTTTCTTGGATGCTTTGGATACCATCGGAACCTATCAGAATACAAAATATGATTGGACTAATCTTCCAAAATGTGAAAAACAACATTTATATGAGTACTAAATACAAATCAACTAGGTTTTAGGGCAAGTTTATAAACAGTTTTATTGAAATCAAAAGATAAGTGCCATCATTGTAAGCCTGATTTTTACTAAAATATGACACTTATCACCAGGTTCCCTTGCCGGGCTCGTTCATTCTCTTTAGAGATGTTGGGTTCATTTTCTTTTCTCTAGAGATACCGGGTTCCTTTCCCAGGCTCGTTTATTCTCTTTAGAGATGTTGGATTCATTTACTTTTCTCTAGAGATACCTATAACGCCTGACCACTTGCAGGATCAATGATTGTCCCCACATACCAACACAAGACTTTTCAGCGTGCTTTGTCCTCACTCACACACTTCCTGAGAAACTTCCCAGGAAGTCACCCATCCCAGAATTGCTCCAAGTCAAGCACGCTTAACTGTGGAGTTCTTAAGTTATGGGCTACCGAATGTAGATGCACCTTGTTGGTATAGGTAGTACCTATTATTTCCTTTTAAGTTATCCTCACCTGTACAGTCCCATACTTGCATAGCCTCTGGATCCCTCTCGTTCGGGTGTGTATTCGATTCATTCATGTACTCCTCTCGCTGGAAGCCTGCCAGGAGCCGCTCCTTGTCCGTGCCTCATTGCACCGGCGATCACTCCCCGCCCTCGTCAGTGCCCGGGATGTTACAATACCAGGTTCCTTTCCCGGGCTAGTTTCTTCTCTTTAGAGCTGTTGAGCTCATTTCTTTCTTTAGAACAGTCGAGCTAGTGTTGCCTGGCTCAGTTTAGTCTTTTTCACTAGTGCTGCCTAGTTAGTGAACCATCTTGGTTCACTAGTTTACGTTGTGTTTACGATTGATGTGTAAGTAATGATTGTATATGATAATGTTGGAATAGTGAAGGTTGGTATATGAGGTGATAATGTTGATGATGTTGTGGTTGTATGTTATGCATATACCAGATGGTGCAATAATCGGTTGGTTACCCTTGTGAGGAAGGATTTGTTCCTAGCCACGGTCATTGCATCTGTGAGCCCATGTTGGGGCAGTGAGGGGTGCATGGCGGGTCACCCTTGCGAGGAAGAATTTGTTCCTGGCCGGGTCATGCATTGATAATGCCCATGTGACATACTTCATTTATTTTACGGAAATATGATGATTGGCTGCAGAGTACAGAAGTACTGGGGGGCACAACTGTTTGGAACTCCTTTATTGAGACCCATGGCTGATCACCAGTGGGGGGAGTGGCCTGTGCATGACAGAGTGACCCTGACATCCTGCTGCATCATCTCCCTGTGTTGGACTATTTTCAGGATGGTACCACAATGCATGCTGAGAGATGAGTCATGAGCATGCATCATTCTAAGCATTATAGGTTGATTGTGAAATGTATTTGGATGACTGTCCTTGTTTGTTGCTTGATGAAATGATTGGGTGTTGTGATGATATAGTGATGTTTTGGATTGCCTTATCTAACTACTGTTATCTATTACTTGTTTTTACATGATAAACTCACCTTTGCTTTGTTTGTACCGTGTGAATTGGTATCTGTGATGATCGCGAACCTTCGTTCGTGTGAGCAGACAGACAACATTAGGTGACTTGGGGAAAAATCTCTTTTTGGTTGGAGCCACCGAGTCGTCGTGATGACAATGGATCAAATTTTGGAAAAGAGTTGTGTTTTGATAGTCAACTCTTCTGTAGATTAGTCTCTTGTTTTCTTTTGAAGAGCTTGTACATTTCAAAAGTGGATACTTATAAATACAACTAAATTATGTTTTTACATGTGAATGAATTGTGATGTTTAAATGCACTTTTATCTACGTATTTGCTTCATGGTGATGAATATTTATTTGCGAAAAACTTACTACCATTTTCATAATCAATTATAAGGGATTTTCATTAAAATTTGTTATCAGAGTAATTAAGAGTTAGTGATATAGTAGCAACGAGGCGGGTCGTTACATGGAGAGGCTAGTGAAAACACTACTTGGAATAAGCTAGTAGTAGCTTGTAGAATTATCTATTTTATCTTTGTGAATGATAGTAAAAACTTGGTGGATTGTCAAGAACTGACGTAGTTGAGTGTAAGAGACGTACCAATATAAACTTATGTGTTTCATGCTCTTTTCATCATTTATTTATATGACTTTGAATTGTGATTCTAGTTTTTGAAAACATTTTTTTATATAAAATTATGTTCTAAGTCTTTCGTCTATTGTTATTTGATATATCTTTCTTTTGAGACAAGTATTAGACGAAAGTGTGCTTTGCAAAAAGAGTTGCTAAAAATTTTAAATCACATTTCAACTTCCCTTATGATTTTTGCTTTTACTTTTCTTAATTAGTGTTAACAATCAACTTTTTTTTTTATATTTGTTACCTAAACAAAAATAATTTTAACTTAAAATCAATTCTACAAATACACATCCAAACACGCACTTAGTAAGAGCTTAGTTGGATCAAGTGAGAAATTTTTTCTCTTCTCTAACACAAAACCTCTAACCCAAATTATTATAACTTGTAAGATACTACATCTTATCATATATATAAGAAAAAAATACCTAATTCATCAAAATCAATAAAAAATAGTTATTGGTTAATTTTAATTAGAGAAAAAGGTTATGCACTAACAGCGTAATTTATTTTTACACAGTTATCCAATTACAACTCACAATGTATGATAAGTTTGTTGACTTTTAAAATAATTGTCTTAAACTAATTCAAACGGTGATTGTGATTGGATGACAATGTAAACTATTTTACAATGTCAGTGTATATACATTAAACTCTTTTAATTAATAATGTCCTAAATCTAAATTTTATTCTGAAAATACTCACAATTAAATGATTTAAGTGATTATTATATTTAATGACACTACTTATAATTTAAGAGACAAATTTTTTAAACCATTGAGTATGACTTATTGTTAATAGTCAATAAATGCATCAACTTTCATGGAAAATGTCTGAATATCTCATTAATAGACATCATAATAAATTAAAGGTATAAAAAATAAGCAATTAATGCATTTGGAAATGATCATATAGAAATTAATGCATTTGGAAATGATCATATGTTTCCTCTATTTAGGAACAAAAAAACATTTTAAATTATTTCTCGCATGTAGGACCAAAGATAAACCCACTTATAATATTAACCAAACAAAGTAGCCTGTGCTCCCTTTTTTTTTTCCTTTAGGGGCTACTTTTTTTATAAACCCACTTCTCTAATGGAGTGGGTGATCCAAAATCATGCAGTGAGTTTTTTTTTTAATATATCATTTTAATAGACATAACTTTTCAAAAGTTTTAAGAATTTTAACACTTTTGGGAACTAAATTTTAAAAGTGTCAAAACTTTTAAGCTTATAGAAACTTAAGGAACACTTGGTTTCATCAAGTGTTTTCCATTTTCATTTCCTATTTTCATTTTCTAAAAATGAGTTTTCATTTTCACATTCTCAACTTTTAGAAAATATGTTTGTTTTGACTTCTTATTTTCTATTTTCTAAGAATGGAAACATTGAAAATAGGTTTGGTTTAACCATTTTCAATAAAAAAGTTTATAAATTATTTATCATAAAAAGATTAGTTTATGTTAATATGTTAATTATTATCAACATAATAAACAAATATAACTTGATGTTAAATATAATTAATATATTGTACATAACCTTAATCCAATTTAAAATTTAAAAATTAAAAGCATTTGTAATGAACTTCAAAATTGGGGAGGTGGTTGTGTTCAACATTGTCGAATAACCATGGGCATGGGGTAGGGTACATTAAAGGTTTCATGGTGTAAAAGGTAAGTGAAGTTGGGTGATTGAGTTTAAATTTTTGAAATAGAAGTGGTTGTAGCAAGTTCGGATCCAATGAGTCACCTAGTTTAATACAGTGCGAATCCCATTGTTGTGGTTGAAGCTTAAGTTTGTTGTTGTGTTTACTCAATTTGACATGGTTTTGAGGTAGATAAGCTCCGATGTTGGGCTAGACTTGTCATTGAGTTATCTTTTGGCATTGTCAAGGTGGTGGTGTTTAGTGGGAACAAGTTGAGGTTGTCTAATATCAAGGCCTTATAGTTGTCTTCAGTGATGACAAAGGGGAAAAAGTGTGTGTGGTAGGGGAGAAGGAATGTGATGAAGAAGCGGTGGTTATGATTGACCAGAGGTGATGTACAATAGAGGAAGTAAGAATAGTTCTTGTGGTGGTTGGGTGATTGGAGAAGAAGATGGAGGAGAGAATAGGAACCTATGAAAAAGAAAGAAACAATGTGTTTAAGATTACATGAGTGCCATTGCATTTTCACTTTTCATTTTCATTTTACTAGAAAACACAAAAAATGGTAATTTGTTGTTTTCAATATTTTCAAAACCTTTGAGTCTATTTTCTAAATTTGAAAATGAAAATGTCAAACCAAACATATTTTTCTCTTATATTCTATTTCCTATGAAAATGAAAACAAAAAATGGTATAAACAAGCACCACCTTATTTTATGTTGTGCAAATGTAGTATGTCACATGGGCACCATCATTGTATGACCCGACCAGGAATGTACTCTTCCAGGCTAGGATAATGCCATACACCCCCCATGTACATACGCACCGCCCCAAACGAGGGCATCATCGATGCACTGACCGTGGTCCTTGCAAGGTTAACTACCCGGTCCCGGCATTTCTCATGTCTATACATAGTATATCACCACGACACCATCAATGTATGATCTGTAACGACCCACCACGTCGATACTGTATCACTAACTCTTAATCACGCCATTAACATGTTTTGAATGAAAACTCCTTCAATTTGATAAAAAAAACAATGGTAAATTTTTTGTGAACATATAATGATGATCATCATAGAGTATACACGTAATCAAGATACGCATAAGTCATCTCATATATATATATATATATATATATATATATATATATATATATATATATATATACA
>QARZ01040908.1:112888-125830 GCA_013407115.1 Glycine latifolia
AAACATAGTTTAGTTGTGGGTACAAATAACTATGTCTAAAATGTATTAAGTGTTTTACAAAGGAATTAGGGATTAAACGACGTCCATTAAAACAAAGGGTGTAACTAGCAAAACAATGGGGTGCGTCCATTAAAACAAAGGGTGTAACTAGCAAAACACAACTCTTGCCCGGGATCTAGTCCATCGATATCCCAGCTACTCGGCGGCTCCAACCAAAGGATGGTCATCTTCCAAAGCACCTACTGTTGTCCATCTACTCACACGAACCTGGTTCGCGATCATCACAGGTACCAAACCACAGGGTACAACAAAGCAACGGTGAGTTCATCATATTAAATAACTAACAATAAATAACATCAGTCAAGGGAAACAATTCGGGCATCAGCATATCATCACAATATCCAATCATTCTATCAAGCCCTAACATGCACGACGTCCACAAACATTCCATAATTCGACTTATAATGTCTAGTATGATGCATCTTGACTCAACTCTCAGCATGCAATGTCATACCATCTCGGAAATAGCCCATCCATGTGGTCTCGATGATGCAGTAGCTTGTCAGGATCACTCTGTCGTACACAGGTTGCTCCCCCCGGTAGTGATCAGCATCTGGGTGTCAGAAGGAGTATCCAACAGACGTGGTCCCCCAATAGCCTGGTACCTTACAACCAATCTTCCTATTTCCGTCAGGCAAATACCGTATGTCCTATGGGCACCATCAATGCATGACCTAGTCAGGAACAACTCGTCCTGGATAGGTTAATACGTCATGCACCCCCCCCCATGCACATACCATCAAAATCACGAGCTACCCCAACATGGGCTCATCGATGCACTGACCGCGGTCTTTGCAAGGTTAATCACGCGGTCCCGACACCTCACATGTCTATACATAGCCTACCACCACGGCACCATCAATGTATGACCCAGTCATGAACAACTCATCCTGGATAGGTTAATACGTCATACACCCCCGTGGGTATCTATGTATATCCACCCGCATTCGTTAACCATAGGCACCCTCAATGTATGACCCAGTCAAGATCAACTTGTCCTGGATAGGATACTCGTCATACACCCCCCATGTATCTATGCATATCCACTCGCATTCGATAACCATAGGCACCATCAATGTATGACCCAGTCAGGAACAACTCGTCCTGGATGCTCCTGACTCAACTCTCAGCATGCAATGTGGTACCATCCCAGAAATAGCCCATCCCTATAGTCTCAATGATGCAGTAGCTTATCAGGGTCACTTTGTTGTGCACAAGTCGCTCCCCCAGTAGTGATTAGCATCTGGGTGTCAGAAGGAGTACCCAACAGATGTGGCCCCCCAATAGCCGGTACCCTACAGCCAATCATCCTATTTCTGTCATGCAAATGCCGTATGTCCCATGGGCACCATCAATGCATGACCCAGTCAAGAACGACTCGTCCTGGATAGGTTAATACGTCATGCACCCCCATGCACATACCATCAAAATCACGGGCTGCCCCAACATGGGCTCATCGATGCACTGATCCCTGTCCTTGCAAGGTTAACCACCCGGTCCCGGCATCTCACGTGTCTATACATAGCCTACCACCACGACACCATCAATGTATGACCCCGTTAGGAACAACTCGTCCTGGATAGGTTAATACGTCATACACCCCTGTGGGTATCTATGTATATCAACCTGCATTCGTTAACCATGGGCACCATCAATGTATGACCCAGTCAGGAACAACTCGTCCTGGATAGGATACTCACCATACACCCCCCATGTATCTATTGCATATCCACTCGCATTCGATAACCATAGGCACCATCAATGTATGGCCCAGTCAGGAACAACTCGTCCTGGATGGGATACTCATCATACACCCCTTATGGTATCAATGCATACATCATTATCTCAAGCCATCACATAGGTCGATCTCAACTTTTATCAACATAATCACATATGTCCTTTATACGTCATTCAAAAACACCACAAGTAAGCCGGTGTGAAGTATTAGGTGTCCGAGTTGGCACCTAGCTAGAATAGTTTGCTATCAGTGAAATTTCTAACTAGTTGGTTAGGAGAACTGGATGTAGCTTCTCTAGGTTGAGAAGTGAACTAGTATAAATCTTGGTGTTGACTACTTCTTTATCTTTTCTTGTGATTATTAATTGTCATTCATTGGAGTAACTTTTCATAATCAAATGAAATATTTTTTTGTCATTGCATTCTTTAAAGAAAGGAGTTTGATTGATTGAAAAGTGTTCAGAGGTTGTTTTGTGATAGGATCCTTTTTAACTCTGATTGTTTAAGAAATTTTTAAGTGACCAAGAACAACCAATTCACCCCCCCTTCTTGGTTCTTGTGTGTTGTTCATACTATTTTCAACTGGTATCAGAGCAGGTGCTTGTGTGTTACTCAAGATCACTACTTTCTTTTAAAGAAAATGAATATCACACAAATTACCTTCAAGGAAGGTGCCTCCCTCAACCGTCTTACAATGTTTGAGGGAGAACACTTTAGTTTTTGGGAAAATAGAATGCAAATTTTCATTCAATCAAATGACCCCGGTGCATGGAATGCAATTGAAAAAGGTCCTTTTGTTGGATATAGGGGGAGTTGTAAGAAGATTAAAGCAAGGATAAAATAATTGGCTTGATGTTTTAGCTTTTTACATGCCCAATCAATTTGAATGCATTTGTAATTTGTCTAAGTGGTTCAAGTACATTGCCTTGCCTTGTGATTCTTGCATTGCATTTTCATTTTCATTAACATACATACATGTTTTTCATTAAAGTATTAAATCTATTCAATGATTTTAAAAGAAGCTAAGTTCTCATGGTTATGTTTTTGGAAAAATGAAAACTTACTACTTTAATCAATTACACAATGTTTTTAATCGATTAAAGGCTTTGTTCTAAATCTGGAAAAGCCATGAATAACATATTAATCGATTATAGGCTTCTTGTAATTGATTACATAGTACAATATGAAAATCATGCATCATTGCATTAATCGATTACCATGTTATGCAATCGATTATCTTAGTTCTTTAGTCTATATGCATTACTAGTTTAATCGATTACCACAATCAGTAATCGATTACACGGGCTTATTTTATATTTTGAGCTTTACTGCTTTAATCGATTATCAATCTTATGTAATCGATTATCACAACTTATTTCACATACATGATGACTGCTTTAATCGATTACATCACGTATTAATCGATTATCTTGTTCGTGAAAAGTTTTCCAGGAAGCTCAAGAACATATTAATCGATTATTTGGTATTTTAATCGATTACTTATGGTAAAATAATCAATTACACTATCGTTTTAATCGATTATATTCAATTAAATCAGTTTTTATTTAAAGCTTTAAGGGTCTGCCCTTTTTTAAATAAACATTAAACGAATTACTCAATGCATGTGTGACTTACCCAAAGATTTCTAAGCTTTCTAAGAGTCCAAGATACTGATTTACTGAGTGAGAAACACATCGTGTGTGAGTTCAAGATTTCTGATTTTTAGAGATGATGTGTTAAAGAAAAAAGAGTTTTTCAAGAGTTTTGATTCTGAGCATTAACTTTCATACAACCTGGATTGATTGGTAACTTCATTCATTCATTCATTCATTCATACATTGAAGGATCACAGGTTGTGTCTTTCTTGAATCTTTCTTTAGAATTTTCTGTGTATTAAAATTCTGCTGTGATATATCAAAGTGATTCTTTCAAGCTTTCTAGAGTAGGGTTCTCTAGGGATAAAGATCTGAGTAGGGTTCTCAAGATCTTTGTGATTTGTTTTCTAATAGTGTTTTAGAATTCAGATTCTTTATCTAGGGTTGATAAAGATAATCACTTGTAAATTACTTGTAAAGAATATTTTGATTTAGTGAAAACTCTAACCTAGTGTTGGTTGGAAGACACTGGATGTAGCCTCCATGTTAATGAGGTGAACCAGTATAAATTGCTTAGTCTTTTATTCTAATTTTGTGTATCTTCCATTGCTTGTATTTAGATAATCAGAATATTATTAGCAAAGAAAGTATTTTTGTCATTGCATGCATAACAAGGTGGATCTTGATTGAAAGGAAAAGTCTGGTTTTACAAAAGGTGATTGAGTGATACGATCCAAGTTTTTAATTCCGCAAAATGTTATAAAGAAATTTTTAAATTACTGTTATAAACCAATTCACTCCCCCTCTTGGTTTATTTGAAGTGTGTTCATTGTGTTTTCACCTTTGATACCTACCAAAATTGTTGATAATGAAAAGATTCCCAAAGAATGGGACGAAATGACTAACATAGAAAAGAGGGTAGTTCAATATGATTTTAAAGTAAAGAACATGATAACCTCTGCCTTGTCCTCTGATGAGTTTTTCAAAATAGTTAAGTGTAAGAGTGCAAAGGAGATGTGGGAAATGCTAGAGATTACTCATGAAGGAATTGATGAAGTTAGAAGATCAAGAAAGTATGCCTTGATCCATGAGTACAAAATGTTCAAGATGAATGCAGCAGAAAACATCTCTCAACTCCAAACCAGATTCACTCACATCGTCAATCATCTACTTTGTCTTAGCAAAATATTTGATGTAGAGGAACTCAACATCAAGATTTTGAAATGCTTAACAAGACAGCAACCAAAAGTGACAACAATCAAAGAATCTAAAGATTTGTCAAAGATGTCTATGGCTGCACTTTTTGGTAAGTTACTTGAATATGAATTAGAAATGTCACAACTAACTAATGCAGAAGATGCAGACAAAAAATAGAAAAGCATTGCCTTGATAGCTACATCCTCAAAAGTTAAGAAAGATGATGACTCAAGTGAAGATGAAGTTGATGACAATTTGAATCTAATTGTCAAAAGATTTGGCAGACAAAAAAAGTGTTAGACACAGAGGGAGCTTGAAGAGGATCAAGATGAGAAGGCTCTTTGACATAGACAAGTTTTAGCTTTTTACATGCCATTCAATTGAAGACATATGTAATTTGTTGGTTGTTTAAGAGTTTCTTCCTATGATCCCTTGCATTGCATAAACATTATTCATTGGCATGCATACATGGTTTTTATCAAGTCACATGTCGTGAAAAAGCTTAAGTTTTTCATGTTTACATAAAGAAGCCAAGTACTCATGGTTAAGTTTTTGAAAAACCACTTTTTGCACTGCCTTAATCGATTACCACATTTTGGTAATCTATTACTTGAGCCTTGAAGAACAAAACAATCGATTACAAGCATTAAGTAATCGATTACACTGTGCAAACACAAAACAAGTCCTGACTGTGTTAATAGATTACCATTTATCAGTAATCGATTACTGAGCACGTTTTTGAAAAAAAGAATCACTGTAGTAATCGATTACATAACGGATTAATCAATTACTTTGTTCATGTATCTTTTCCAGAAAGCTCAAGAACACTTTAATCGATTAAATGAGTAATTAATCGATTATGTAAGTGTAAATAATCGATTACATGGATGATTTAATCGATTACATTCAGTTTCAACAGTTTTCCATAAAAAGTTGTTAGGTCTTTTGATTTGAATAGATCATTACATTTGAGATTTTCATTTTTTTCAAAAGACTTATGAATTGAGAGAAAATACACTGAGTAACAAAGCTTTTGTCCCACAATTCAAGATCTTCATGCATCATTGATAAAATTCTTTTTGGACAAGATTTCAAAGGAGTTTCTTGGAGAGCTTGGTCTGAAACTTACTTTCTTTCAACTTGATTCCTGAGTGGTAAACATTTGCATTCTTTGGATCATCAGGTTGTATCTCTCCTCTAAACTGTGGTTGTAATTTGTTTTTACATTTCAGCTTGTTAGTTGCTATTACAAAAGGGTTATTTAAGCTTTTCTAGAGTGGGTTCTATAGAGGGAAGAGTAGAGAAGGATTCTCTATGTCTTGATCATTAGAAGTCTAAAGGGTTTTTAGATTTTAGTTCTTTATCTAGGGTTGATAAAGGGTGATCTTTTGTAAGCTTGTAAAGAACAGATTTTTGTTGATAGTGGAAATCTAGCCAAGGTTTGGTAAGAAGAAACTGGATGTAGCTTCTCTTGTTGAGGGGTGAACTAGTATAAGTTTTTGTGTTGATTAATTTCTTTAATCTCTTATTGCTATCTTAATTTGTGATTCTTTGGTGAAGTCTTTATTACTCAACAAGAGAAGGTTTTTGTAATTGTTTTCTTGAGCTAAGTGGTTTGATTGATTGAAGCATTCTTGGTTTAATTGTGATACGATCCTATTACTCTGATTCTTTAAATATTTTTAAAAGGCCAAGTTTTAACCAATTCATCCCCCCTCTTGGTTATTGTGTGTGTTCATATTATTTTCAGAAAGTTCACAAAGTTCAACAAAAGGAATGACAACAACAACAATAGCAACAACTTCAACTGCTTTGAGTGTGGAAAGCAAGGCCACATCAAATTTGAATGTCCAATCTTCTTAAAGAAGCAGTTAGGAGAAAAGAATGGAAAGAAAGAAAGCAAACCCAAAAGACCCTACATAGCTTGGGAAGAAAATATTTCAACAACTTCTGAATCTTCTAGTGAGAATGAAGAAGTCAATGTTTGTCTAACATCAACAATTGATGAAGAAGACTCAAGTGTTGAATCAGAAGTAAATCCTGAACTTGATCAATTAGTTTATGCTTTTAATGAAATGCATGAGGAGGCTAAAAAACTTGTTATCTCCAATAACAAGCTCAAAGGTAACCTTAGATGGCATACCACTAAGCTAGCTTCAATGCAAACTGAACTTTGCAACTTGAAAGAAGAAATGAAAAACTTGTTTCAAGCTACAAAGCAAATGGTTGTGTGTGTGCATCCTCTTCTTCAACTGTAGATAATAATAAAAAATTTACAAAAGGAATTTGATGATTTCAAAAAGAGTCATCTTGAAAAAATGCATGACTTTACAAATAGAAAACTCCTACTTGATAGATCTCTTGAAAAAGCTCTATCGAGGGAAATATAGTTTAAAACAAATGTTAAGTGTACAAAAGTATGCTGGTGATAAATCTGGATTGGGTTACAACTATCAATCAAAACCTTTTCAAAACACCAAGTTTGTACCTCCAAAACAGATGAATCAAAAAAGGATTTAAAAAACAAAGCATACTAAAATGCTTATTTTGGAAGAGGATCAAAATCTGTCACATGTCATTACTGCATGAAGAAAGGTCACACATCACACAAGTGTTATACTAGAAGGTTCTATGTGCCTAATGGAGAATGCATAAGGATTCCTAAGAAAAAGATAAAAATAGTTAACCTCTATGGACCCAACCTTAATTAGGTACCTTTCTTTGCAACTTGATTTGATTGTTGCAGGTGTGTCTAAGAGCTAAAGCTTCATTATGGTACTTGGATACTGGATACTCTAAGCACATGACAATAAAAAATATGCTTCACGTTGAAGGTCTAAAGCATAATCTTCTGAGCATAAGCCATCTTTGTGACAAAGGATTAAAGATATCCTTTAACAATAATTGTTGCTTAATATGTACTTGCTGCAATAGAACATCCATTCATTCATAACATAAACTGCTTAGTAAGTAAAATTGATGAATCATGGCTTTGGCATAAAAGAGCAAGTCACATCAACATGCATCATATGAACAAGCTCATAAGGAAGGACTTAGTAATTGGATTGCCTAAACTTAAGTTTGAAAAGGACAAACTTTGTGATACTTGTCAAAAGGGGAAACAAATAAAAATCTCTTTTCAAAACAAAAACATTGTTTCCACTTCAAGACCTATTGAATTGCTTCACATGGATTTTTTTGGCCCTTCAAGAACTATGAGCTTAGGTGGTAATTACTATGGACTTGTCATTGTTGATGATTACTCAAGATTTACATGGACTTTGTTCTTGAAATCCAAGAGTGATGCTTTTAGTGCTTTCATAAAATTAGCCAAGCTTTTGCAAAATGAAAAGGGCTGCAAGATAGTTTCAATGTCTAACAAAAGAATCAAGGGACTAAATAAGGAAGAGTTGATTAACAAAACACAACTCTTTCCAAAATAAATTCCAACATTGTCACGTTGGCTTGGCGGCTCCAACAAAAGAAATCTCTCCCCAATATCACCTACTGTTGATCATCTGCTCCCACGAACAAGGGTTGGTGATCATCACATGTACCAACCACGGTACAAAAATTGCAATGTGGTACCATCCTCATGGAAATAGCCTCTCTAGGTAAATGATGCACTATCTCGTCGAGGTCACCCTATCATGTACTTGTCGCTCCCCCCATGGTGATCATCCCTGAGTCACAAAGGAGTTCTAACTAGAGTGATGCCCCCTAATACTCCCGTACTTACTGCCACCATTCTATTTCCATTATTAAGTATGAACATGGGCACCATCAATGCAATGACCATGGATAGATAGGGACCGGAATTTTAACAATCACTTTCTCTCTTAGGATGCTTAAAATTCATAAACTCTCCCTCGCAAGGTTATGCAGTCATGCACCCCCATGTACATACACAACATCACCGATACACTGACCATGGATAGATAAGGACCGAAATTTTAAACGATTCTCTCTTAGGATGCTTAAAATTCGTAAACCCACCATCGCAAGGTTATCCAACCGGTCAATGCACCCCATGTGGACATACACAACATACAACCATGGGCACCATCAATGCATGACCTGACTAGGAACACATCTTTCCTCGCAAGGGTAACCAGTCATACAATACACCCCCATGGGTATCCATGTGTATCCACATCACACAATAACATTGTTCACATCAACATTATCCCTTATCAATGTCATTATCAACAACAACATCACATCATCTCAATGTCATCATCATATATATCAAAGTCATATCATTTTAACATCATAAACCACATCAACATTATCTCATTTCAACATTATAATCATAAACATCAATATCATCTCATTTATTAACAATCCATATTACTACAAGACTGGTATTTTAGGAAAATTCTAAATTAAAGAGGAGGATTACAGTATAGAAAACACATTTTTATGCCCATTTAAAAATTCAATAAATAATTAAATAGGAAAACATGTTATAAAAATTTTGGCAGAGTCTCCTCTGTAATTAAGACTTTTCCCAAAAATTCCAATCATTACAACAACAATCATCATTCACAGTTTAATCCATTGATAACAAATTCATTGCATCCCAATAGTTAAAAACACAGTTTTTCTTGAAAATGAGCACACAACAGGAACTAACACACATCAGTAATAATTATATCATATCCCATTAGTTGAAAACATAGTTTTTCTTGAAAACGAGCACACACAGGAACAAACACACATCAATCATAAATACATCGCATATGGCTTAGGATAGCTAATAAATGTGATAGCTAATAAGGTGTCATTACCTCTAAAATCTTAAGCCTCTGTCCAATTGTCCATATGGCTTAGGATTTATTTCTTTTCTTGAATTAACTAATCATAACCAACTCTATTTTAAGCACTTCTAAACTTGCCACTTGGATCCATTTGCTTCTATCTTATCCTTCTTGTACACCCATCACAGGTGTTTCTTATTTAATAAATTTCCTCATCATATTATCACATGGTTTGAAACTATATTTCATGATAGCTTTAGACATTCATGTTATTTTCCGTCATTTTTACTATAAGGTTTATTTGCTTACATTTATTGTGTTGAGTAGTCAAATTTAGAGACTTTTCTTGTGATGTTTGTCTGTTACTAAGGATAATTTAGTAATTTGTAATCCCATGGGCATTTATGTAATTTCCTCATGTTTCCACAAAAATATCTAAGGCAAAATATCTAAGGGTATTTTGGTAATTTGTCACTTACTCCAGGGGTATGATTGTAATTTCCATACCAAAATATTCAAGGGTATTTTGGTAATTTTAACGTCAAGCGTATTATGGTAATTTGTCACACACTCCAAGTGTATGATTGTAATTTTCACTTCAAAATATCTCACCAAAATATCTAAGGGTATTTTGGTAATTATAAACCTCAAGGGTATTATAGTAATTTGTCACTTATTTCAAGGGTATGATTGTAATTTCCGCTTCAAAATATCTCATCAAAATATCTAGGGATATTATTGTCATTTGTTTTAACCTTTAAGGGCATTTTTGTAATTTCTAGTTCAAGGGTAATATGGTAATTCTAACATCAAGGGAAAGGGTGATATGGTCATTTCTTTTCAAACATTTTTGTAATATTTCTAATTATTTCTAATTTTAACATTTCACACAAATAATTTAAACATAGACCAAACAAACTTTACATAACCTAACATTCACATCAAGTAGTTGCACAATGATAATTCACAAAACATTTCAACCATATATTTTTAGTTATCGAAATTTCAGGGTGTTACAACCAACATTTACACCAAACACATGTATATATGTCACCCTATTTTATATACTAGTAAACCTTGCTACCAATTTTAAGTACCCCAAAAACTATACTTGGGGCCCTACAACCCCCCTTCAAGATCACCATCTATAACATCCAAAAAATCCCATAACACACGACAACACTCATTTCCAACATTAGAAATTATGAGACAAAAAGACAATGTTCTAGTATGTATGCAAAGAACAAAAAGAAACAAAACAAGGGGAGAGAAAGGATAAACTCGAGTGACGAGGTTGTCCTAGTTGCATATGATGTGGAACCAAGTACAAATGAGTGTAGATCCCAATTCTCGAGGATGTTGTCCATGTTTGAGGCACTCCATTTCGACCATCAACTTTGGATTTGAGGCACCACATGTAATGACCCACCTCGTCGCTACAATATCACTAACTCTTAATCGTGCATATCTCAATTTTAATAAAAATTTCATTAATTTGATTATGAAAATGGTAGTAAATTTTTTTCGTGATAATACAATATAATTATAGTTACATAATTAAATACCTATGTACATATATATTAAATCAGTACATGTCATCCACATATTAGAACTTCCTTTAGTTTTACATGTATATACATCTGAAATTACATATCTAACAAAAAGCCAAAGAACTAACTAAGAAAGAGTTAATTAACAAAACATAACTCTTTCTCCAAAAAGAAATCCAACGTCATCACGTCGGCTTGGCGGCTCCAACCAAAAAGAAGATCTCCCTCCAAGGTCACCTACTGCTGCTCATCTGCTCACACAAACGAAAGTTCGCGATCATCACAAGTACCAACCACACGGTACAACAAAATGCAAGGGTGAGTTTATTACATAAAACCAACAAACATTAAATAGCAGCAATTGGGAAGGAAACAACATTACCCACCACAATCATTAACAAAAATCCATGATTCCAATCCACACTCAATAAACCGATCATCCAATGCATTTCACAACTCAAACAATCATGCATAGAATGATGCATTCACCTGACTCATCTATCAGCATGCAATGTGGTACCATATCCCGGAAATAGCCTCTCACAGGAAAAATGATTCACCGACTATCGGGCCACCTTATCGTGCACTGGCCATTCCCCCTCCCCCCCGGTGATCAGCCAGTGTCACTAGGGAATTCCAAACCTGATAACCCCTTAGTACCTGTGTTTTCAGCCCACTGAAACCCACAGGTACACGCGTGCCTTCATTTTATTTCCATCCATGCACATGAAGTATGAAACATGGGCATCATCAATGCATGACTCGGCTAGGAACAAATCCTTCCTCGCAAGGGTAACCTGTCATGCAGCCCCCATGTACATACATAACACACCAATGTAGGCTCACCGATACACTGACTGTGGCTAGGAACAAATCCATCCTCGCAAGGGTAACCAATTGGTCTTTGCATCCCATGTGTACATACACAGTCTATAACCGTGGGCACCATCAATGTATGACCTGGCCAGGAACAAATCCTTCCTCGCAAGGGTAACCCATCATACACCCCCCATGGGTATCCATGTATATCCACACACAATGACATTGTTCACATCAACATTATCTCGCATCAATGTCATTATCAACCTCAACATCATATCATCTCAATATCATAATCATGCATATCAATATTACCTCATTTCAACATCATCAACCACGTCAACATTATCTCATTTGAACATCATCAACTACATTAATGGCATCTCAATTTCAATATCATCAATGACATCACAAGCAATCCCATTTCACATTTATACATAATACATATGCCTGAGATTCACATTTCCCAGGTCTTCAGACAACTCAAATTTCATACATTCACAATTTATCATATCACAAGACTAATATTTTTAGGAAAATTCTAAATTAAAGAGGAGGACTACATTATATAAACACACTCTTATGCCCATTTTAAAAATTTAATAAAGAATTAAATAGAAAAACATATTATAAAATTTTGGGCAGAGTCTTCTCTATAATTAAGACTTTTTCCAAAAATTCAATCATTACAACATCTCATTTTTAAAGGGTTTTCAAAGGATGTGTAAAACTCCCAACAACAGTACCCAAAACATCATCAATATTATCACCTCATATACCAACCTTCACTATTTCAACATTATCATATATAATCATTACTTACACATCAATCGTAAACACAACGTAAACTAGTGAGCCGAGATGATCCACTAACTAGGCAACGCTAGTGACAAAGAATAAACTGAGCCTAGCAGCACTAGCCCGACAGCTCTAAAGAAAGAAACAAGCTCAGTAGCTCTAAAGAGAAGAAATAAGCCTGGGAAAGGAACCTGGTAAGTCTAAAGAAAAGAAAATGAGCTCAACATCTCTAAAAAGAAGGAACAAGCCTGGGAAAGGAACCCGACCGTTCTAAAGAAAAGGAAACAAGCTTAACAGCTCTAAAAAGAAGGAACGAACCCGGGAAAGGAACCTGGTAAGTCTAAAGAAAAGAAAATGAGCTCAACATCTCTAAAAAGAAGGAACAAGCCTGGGAAAGGAACCCGACCGTTCTAAAGAAAAGGAAAC